>JASAMX010033675.1:0-14595 GCA_030248175.1 Microlaimidae sp. YZB2_3
TAACCTCAGCAATTGCTGCATATGCTCTGAATCCAGTACTGGGACGTCGCCCACCAGAGATAGACAGTTCCAAAAAAGACCTACCAAGATCCAGCAGAAAGACGCTATCCCAGCTGAGGTCTGGTTACTGCAGACTCCTGAACTCTTATCAGCACAGGATAGACAGCAACATTCCAGAACGGTGCCACATTGTATGAGAGGTCCCATGACATCAAACACCTCTTCAGCTGCACAGCTAAGCCCACAGCGCTGAGTCCCAAAGACCTATGGCGACAACCTAAGGAAGCCGCCATATTCTTGGATCTTCTCAGACCCTGAGAAAGATGAGGGAAATGGGCCAACAACAACCACAAAAATTTTTGGCCGAATTTCAAGAACAAAATAGTTGAAACCTTCTTTCATCTGCGATTGGCAGCCACAACAACAATCTGCACTAGTAAAATTAAAAATGCAGGCAAAGCTGCAGGAAGTATACTGGCAAATAGCAAATTTTAATTTTGTCCATATAAAAATCTTACCAAGTGAGGCCGAAATATTTATGTTATGTTCAATAATATTGATAAGATCTTGTTGTTGTTCCACAGACTGACACCAGATTTCTGTAAATCGATTTCTTAGAGCTTTTGACAACTACAATACATTTTATAAAGTCACATTATAAACAGTATAGATTTACTTTTATGCAAAACAATAATATTGTTACAAAAACATTCGCTACAACATTGAAACATAATTTTTTTAGGTTCACAAAAAGATGTAAAACGATAATTACTTGCATAAAACCTCAAGATATTAACATAAAAACATTTTTGCCAAATTATTTAATGTTAATTTAAATCAAGTTCCTATATCTAAAACAGTAGAAAGTAAGCTTGAAATATAAAATTACAAGCAACAAGTGCAAACAACAGATAATAATAGAACAGGAAACATTAAATATTTTATATTAACAAAATTAAAATAAGAGATTGCATAATATCAGTGCGCAGTTTGAATTTTTAAAAAAGTTTATGGTTTATGAGTTTATGGTTATTTCTAAAAAGCGTTATTTAAATCAAATCCAAACTGAAAAAAACTGACCTCCTTCTTCCCAAAATCTCCGCTTGGGTTCATAGTGGCCATGAGCAAAAAATCAGGTGCAGCCTGGACTTGGCGGGTTTGAGCGGCATCCAAGGGTTGATCAGAAAGAAGGAGACTACGCTCGGGTTCCAGAACACTATTCAACCGTTCCAGAACCGCATCTTCAGCCAAGGAAATTTCATCCATTAGAAATGGTAAGCTAATAAACTATTTTATGTTTAGTTAAATAATTTAACAAATTTTAAAGCTTTTTGTTAAACACATAAAAAGAACCTTTTTTTTATTTTTATCAACAAACTTTTTAAAAAATCATTGTTATTTAACTTCTAAATTGTTAATCAAAATGTTTTACTGATTTTTTACATATCAAATTTATACCAATATAATGAAGTTTTGGGGGTATCATCAGAAAAAATCAAAAACGCAAATAAATGAACGAGTAAATTGTGTTTTTACTGACTGGGCTTAGTGTGTTTTGGTCCTATTCCTGTTCATGTTAATTTTTGGATTTTTTAACATTATGTTGTATTATTTTTACAATCTCAGAAAACACACCCAGTTTTCATTGCCACCACCAAAGGTCCATCGTGCCATGCAAAATTAGCCGTCTTGCTTTTCCTATCGGAGTCAGAATATTTTGGTCGGAGTCTGCCAAGAAAATCCGCCGCTTCTGTCATTAAATGACAGTTCACTGTAGTCAAAGGTCTCTCAGCTGATGTCAACATTTTACACAACGTCGTTTTACCGCATCTTAAATTACAAAACAATTACACATTTCAGATTACACATTATTTTTTATTTCAAATCTGTTTTATTTTAAAATTTAACATTACGTTATTTATAAAAAACTAAATACTTCAACCTAATGTGATTTTTAAAATGTTAACCTTTTAATGATTTTTATATTGTTTTTTAATCTAACAAAATTCAAGAATTTTTTTTTCTTCGATTTATCAATCTAACAAACATTAAAATTACTGGAATTATAAAAATCTATATTTCGCAGTTTACTTACCCAGTTTCTCCAACTAAAAGAGCTGGTTCTTCGTACTTTAATGTCTGATACAATAAAACTGCCATCCTCAATAAATTTCCGGTAAGCACAATATGCTTAAAACCTAAAATAAAGGTAAAAAATTATCTTAAAGATCTCGATTGATTTTAATTTTTTAGTACAATGTGAAAAATTTAAATAACCAGTGTTGGACGTCACGAAAAGGTCCATAAAGCGAATTTTTAGATAAACATTACAAAAAAAATAGCTATTTATAGTTTTCACCCACAAATGGGCAATAAAAAAACTTAAAATTTGTAATTTCCAACTCCCATATCTTACCAGCCAGTGCCGTACTATATAAATTAAAACTATCCATTAGCACTAAGTGACTTTACACTATAACATATAACTAAAATAACTCATATTTATTGGCCTTTGTTTATCTGGAATATCAACACAAGGGCAGTTGTTACACAACTGTCGATGTAAAAATGTTTAATAAGATTTTCACCAATTTAATTTATTTTTTAGTTATTAAAATAAAAGCTAAGCCATGCAACATTTTTTTAATAATCAAAACGCAATTTTCTGGAATTTCCGACAATTCAGGTCATACTAAGTACGACGAGAAAGAACACAAAAAAACTTTAAATTTTCATTTTCAACGTAACACAAAAAACTGGACGGTTTCACATACACATTTAATAATTTTTCACAAACATTTAGTTCATTTTTATACTCAATTGCTCGTCTGTACAACTGAAAAATAATTATTTAAACACCAAAAGCGTTAATTTAAAACTAAATTATACCTCTCTGTACATGTAGATAATTTATGTATACATACAAATGGAATTTCTAATAAAATAATTATCAAATTTTTAAAAAATACCATAAAGTGTTTGTTTAATATTGTCTGGAAGATAAGGAGATTTTACACTAAACAAAAAACTCGGAGTTATAATTCTTTTAAATGTTTTCTCGATGCTTTTTTTCACAACAGCGGAATCTTCATCTCGGCGACACCGGCCTCCCAACAAAAAATATCCTAAATTATAATAAAAATATTGATAATTTTATTCAAACTAAGTGTTGATCGAGTAAAGTGATTTATAAAAAGAATCCACCAGTTAATTTAATAATAATATTGAAAAAAAATATTTGTGTGGCAAAAACAGATTAAAGCTTCAAAGGTGTGTTTGTGTTGTGTCGACGGTAATGTAGCTTGTTACTGTTTTATTGCGACAATTCAAACGAATTCAATTTTTAATTAATTAAAAAGAAACTTAAACCTTGATCAGAAAGATATTGGTCCCAGTCAAAAAATGAGTCGGTTTGGGCTTGAGCTTTTCTGTAGCGCTCGCCCCAACGAAAAAGATCTCTCAATGTCATATAACTTTCTTTTCCAGCAAACACACCTGCAGCGCTTCTGTGGATCTAAATCAAAAAAATTGTTGTTTATATAAAACTAATGTTTGTTCATTTTAATGTAAATCAAAATTAGTTTCTAACAAAAAATGTGTGCGGATTACTCTACTCAATTTAAAATGTATTTTACAGCCTTCATTTTTGTTGAAAAACAAAGAAATCAAAATTAAATAAACACTACTGTGAGCTTAACCCGTTTCCGTGAAGGCCTTTTTCCCCGCTACAACCGTGAAACCTTCGTACGACAAAGGTAAAACCTTCGTCTCACGGTGGTGGTATTTTCATATGACAAATGTCGTACGTAAACCTTACCGCGGTAATCTCTGCTCTTCGCATGACCTAGGTTTTACTTCCGTCATACATAATTTTTGCGCACATCACATATAGTGCACAGTGAGCGAGCAAATTTAAATGGTTAAAGCTGTACAGTATCAATATGAAAATTTTTGCAACATGAAACATCCTACATAACACACTGTATCCATGACAAAAATCTGCCACTGTACTGCTTTAACCATTTCAATTTGCTCGCTCACTATGCACTACTCGGGCAAAAAATTAGGTATGACGGAAGTATGACATAGGTCGCTCGAACGTTTCACGGTTGTAACGGAGGAAAAGGCAATTACGGGAACGGGTTAATGCTTAAATTTATGTGGTCAAGTATGTAAACTGTAGTAGGTATATTTTGGCCATGGGTCGCCGAAAAAAACAAGAGCCAAACACCAGCGAAAAAAAAGACATAGGCATAATAATCAATTATAAATTGGTTAAAATTATTTTCAATATATTTTAAAACATATTGTACTGGCGAGAAAAATTAATAAAAAGATATAAAAATAATAATAAAAATAAATATTTTAATAAACAAAAAGAGCAATCTAAATAGACGTAATGTGTGTGTGTGTGTTTGTGTGTGTGCGTGCGTGCATGCGTGCGCGCGCGTACGTGTGTGTCTCTGTGTGTGTGTGTGTCTGTCTGTGTGTTTCCAAACTCCTTCCTAACCACCCAACGGGTTAAGGCGAATGAGGTATTGTTGGAAAGCTTATACCCCAGGGAATGTTGTAAGGGGTATTGAATTTTCGAAAAAAATTTCATGGACATCTTTAGACTGGACAACGCATTTTCACTAAAGGGGGACTCTATGGATTTTGGAGGTTAAAAAATTTTTGATCGTCAAATTGGCAAAAACTTATTGGTGAGAGTAATTAGCCAATGCAAAAACCAGAATATTATGTTTTTTGGAAAAAATAACATGGACATCTTTATACTGGACGTTTTTTTACTAAAGAAAAGAATGACCTTGCTGCCCAACCACAGAAGGGATTGGGCTAAATGAGATATCATTGCAAAGTTTACAGTCCGGAGAATGTCTAAATTTGTTGTCCAAATTTGCTGTCGTTGAATTGGTTTAAACTTATTGGTTAAAGAATAAGTCAAGTAAAAGCCAGAATATTGTGTTTTTTTGGAAAGATAAACATGAACATATTTATACTGGAAAACGCATTTTCACCAAAAGGGGGGACCCTTCTCTCCAACCGCAGAATAAAATAGATATGAGGTATCATTGCAAAGCTTGAAATTTGGGGAATGTCATAAAAGGGTTATTAAATGTTTAAAAAACAATGGACATTTTCAATCTGGACACATTTTCACCCGAGGGGCCCCATAAATTTTAAAAGTTAAATTTATTTCAATTGCTAATTGTTGCTATTGTCATTGCTATATGTTACCAATAGATATTAGTAAATGGAAAGCCAGCGTATAGTTGTTGTTTTTTTCGGGAAAATTATCATGAACATTTATGTTGGACAACGAATTTTTTTCAAAGTTGGGATGGGCCTTCCTCCTCAACTGCAAAAAATATTGGCCTAAATGATATATCATTGGAAAGCTTACAGCTCAGAGAGTGTCGTAAGGGGGCTAAAATTAAAAATAATAACATGGACATCTGTATGCTGGACAAACCATTTTTACCAAGAATCATCCTTGCTAACTACTAAATGAAGTGAATTAAATGAGATAGAATTGCAAAGCTTACAATTCAGGGAATTATCATAAAAGGATTGAATTTCGAAAAATTAGCAAATTAATCTGAGAAATACATATGTAATTATTTGTCAGCCGTGTAGCTGACACGGGCCACTTGTTTACATAAAAAATTATCATTGTGGAGCTACGACTTTAATGGACTTACTGATATCAGTTTGGTACTACTTTGGATTTGTCATTAATCTTTTTGGGTTGAAAATGGTTGATTTAAACTCAAATGCCACCAGGAAGTGGCATTACTTAAACACTGAATGTTGTTGGATTAATGCCAGCGGTTTATTTCAAATTCATTTCCAAATACTTAAAATGGTTACAATAAAAAAATTAAAATAAAAATATACCAATTTATACTTGAAAACGTCATTTATTGTGCAGAATTATATTACAATATCATGAAAAAATTACGTAATGTCATAATATCTGTTTTTTACCTATGTTTTTTATATTAATATATTCATATAGAATAAATATTAGAGGTTCTGTATAAGATTTTGGCACATCTTATGTAAATTACAAAATGAACTGACTCAGTTTGAAACGTGTAAATTAAAACAAAATTTAAAGCATTCAATGTCACTCCATCTGTACTTTTTATCCACTTCAGGCCGCTTAATAAACTTAATTCAAAATACAATGGGCATTTTTGTTATTGTTCTTTTTTATTTTTTTATAATTATTCTGCGCGGCGGCTGTCGCGACCGCTCTGTCGCTTCTACAGTGCCGTTGAGTTTAGTATATTGTTTTGATTGGTAGACTACTTCTATTTGAGTTTTTTTCTTCTTTTTTTCAAGTGCATAAATTTGAAATGCAGTGTATAAATAGCTTTTCTATGTTCCTGTGTTTTGACAAAATAAATGAAAATCAATAAATAAAAAACGTTTACCTGCAGTTCGTGTAGGACTCGTACCATTTTCTGAGCGTAGGACAGTGGTAGGGCGCAGCGTTGGTGGAGGATTTGTTGAAGTTCAGAGGCGGGAAACTCTGAAAAGTGCAACTCCAGGAATCGATTTCGGAAGGCTCTGGAGAGCCGTTTTCTACCCCCGTAGACCCCGGGTGGATTTTGAGTGGCCAACAATGTGAATTGCGGATGGGCCTTTATAGTTTTCTGGGTTTCCGGAATAAACACTTCTCGGTTTTCATCTAGCAACTAAAGAGAAATATTAGTAAAAACACCAAGAATTATTTTTCTAAACACAGAATTTAAAAATACGAAGTTTCAGAATAATATATGATTATGAAAGCATTAGAATCAGAAAATCTTTTCTTTTTCCGAAAATTCATACTGTCGATTATACTCTAGAAATCAGTTTATTATTGGCGGCCATCCAACACAAATGTTGGTGAAACAGATTTCGAAAACAACAATTTAGAAGTTTCACGCCAAGAACGTTGTCCAATAACAAAATTCCTTATTCAAAAACTTATCAATAAGCTTTTAGAAATATATACTTAATGGCAAATGGCAACACTTATGAATCTATTAACAGTTTATTAAAAACCTGAAAAAAACTAATATACTAAATTTCGACGGTTTTTCGTAATTCAACAAAAACTAAAAGGGTATGAAGAAATTATGTGTTCTGAAAAAGCGTAAACAATTACACAATAATGGAATGTAACCTTTTAATGATTTGTGTTTTGTTTCGCCAAGTAACAGACTTTTTGCTAAGTTTCACCAAAAATTTAGCGAACATATGTAATAGTATTTTCGCTGACGCAATTTACTTGGAATATTTTTATACCTATTTTTTGTGCTTATTCGCAAATAAGAGGTAGTTTGTTTAGCATTATTTTTACTATTTTTAGCAACTATGTTTGAAATCGTGTTTTTTTTTAAAACAAACCCTGTTCAAAGCTTCCAAAACATCAGGTGGAGCCAGGTTTAGTTCGTCCAATATAACCCACGAGCCTTCACGCATTGCTGTTATCAGAGGACCTAAATTTGAAAACCATAATAAGTGAATGATAAAAATGAATTTCGGGCATTATTTATACAATTTGAGGGACTTTCATCATTTCGAAACAATCTGCGTCTTCTGTGCCATGTAACTTTTGAACCTTTATTGGTAAAAAGTATACAAACTAAAACCAGAACGCAGAATGAGAAGAGTAATATTGTTTTTTAGAATTCTAAAACTGGCGGACGGTAGCACTCTAAAAATGATTCTGAGGGTGAAAGTATTTTACCACGGAAGAAAGTAGTTTTCCTGTAGTCTGAGAAAACAACGCGAGGCGAGAAAAATTCTAAACACGCAGACACAGAAAACCAAAACACCCAGAAGACCCCAGGAACAAACAACCGCCAAAAAGCAAAGGCACAAGAGGAAGAAAGCAAAAAAGAAGAAGAGAGAGGAAGGAAAAAAAAGAAAGGAAAAAAAACACGATTTCAAACATAGTTGCTAAATAGTAAATAATGCTAACAAACTACCTCTTATTTGCGAATAAGCACAAAAAATAGGTATAAAAATATTCCAAGAAGAAAATCCTGCGTCAGCGAAAATACTATTACATATGTTCGCTAAATTTTTGGTGAAAACTTAGCAAAAAGTCTGTTACTTGGCGAAAACAAAACACAAATCATTAAAAAGTTACATTCCATTATTTTTTAGTTGTTTATGCTTTTTCAGAACACATAATTTCTTCATACCCTTTTTAGTTTTTGTTCTAATTACTAAAAAACCGTCGAAATTTCGTATATTAAGTTTTTTCTAGGTTTTTAATAAACTGTGAATAGATTCAGAAGTGTTGCCATTTGCCATTGAGTATATATTTCTAAAAGCTTATTGATAAGTTTTTGAATAAGGAATTTTGTTATTTGGAAACAACGTTCTTGGCACTAAACTTCTCAATTTTGTTTTCGAAATCTGTTTCACTAAACATTTGTGTTGGATGGCCGCCAATAATAAACTGATTTCTAGAAGATAATCGACAGTATTAATTTTTGAAAAAGAAAAGATTTTCTAATTCTAATGCTTTCATAATCATATATTATTCTGAAAAAACTTCGTATTTTTAAATTCTGGTTTTAGAAAAATAATTCTTCGCGTTTTTACTAATATTTTTCTTTAGTTGCTAGATGAAAACCGTAGAAGCGTTTATTCCGGAAACCCAAAAAAGTCTAATAAAGGCCTATCTATCACATTGTTGGCCTTATTAAAAATTGATCCTGGGTCCTCACGGGTAGAAAACGGCTCTCCAGAGCCTTCCGAAATCGATTCCTGGAGTTGCACTTTTCAGAGTTTCCCGCCTCTGAACTTCAACAAATCCTCCACCAACGCTGCGCCCTACCACTGTCCTACGCTCAGAAAAACTGGACTAGTCCTACACGAATTATAACGTTTTTTATTTATTGATTTTCATTTATTTTGTCAAAATACAGGAACAACAGACAAAAGCTATTTATACACTGCATTTTCAGGCACTTGAAAAAGAAGAAAAAAAACTCGAATAGAAAAGCAACCACGATCAAAAACAATATACTAAATCACCCATTTTCAACCCAAAAAGATTCATGACAAATCCAAAGTAGTACCAAATTGATATCAGGATGTCCATTAAAGTCGTAGCTCCACAATGATAATTTTTTATGTAAACAAGTGGCCCGTGTCAGCTACACGGCTGACAAATAAATACATTTGTATTTCTCAGATTAATTTGCTAATTTTTCGAAATTCAATCCTTTTATAATAATTCACTGAATTGTAAGCTTTGCAATGCTATTTCATTTAATTCACTTCATTTTAGTAGTTAGCAAGGATGATTCTTGGTAAAAATGGTTTGTCCAGCATACAGATGTCCATGTTATTATTTTTAATTTTAGCCCCCTTACAACACTCTCTGAACTGTAAGTTTTCCAATGATATATCATTTAGGCCAATATTTTTTGTAGTTGAGGAGGAAGGTCCATCCCAACTTTTAAAAAAATTCCTTGTCCAACATAAATGTTCATTATAATTTTTCCGAAAAAAACAACAACTATACGCTGGCTTCCTTTCCATTTACTAATATCTATTCGGGTAATATATAGCAATGACAATAGCAACAATTAGCAATTGAAATAAATTTAACTTTTAAAATTTATGGGGCCCCTCGGGTGAAAATGTGTCCAGATTGAAAATGTTGATTTTCTTTTGAAACATTTGATAACCCTTTTATGACATTCCCCAAATTTCAAGCTTTGCAATGATACCTCATATTGCAATTTTATTCTGGGGTTGTGATGACAAGGGTAAGTCCCCCTTTCTGTGAAAATGAATTGTCCAGTATAAAGATGTTTATGTTGATCTTTCCAAAAAAACACACAATATTCTGGCTTTTACTCCACTTATTCTTTAACCAATAAGTTTAAACCAATTCAACGATTCTGCAAATTTGGACAACAAATTTAGATATTTTCTGGACTGTAAGCGTTGCAATGATATCTCATTTAGCACAATCCCTTTTGTAGTTGGGAAGCAAGGTCATTCCTTTCTTTAGTAAAAAACGTTGTCCAGTATAAAGATGTCCATGTTATTTTTTCCAAAAAAACATAATATCCTGGTTTTTGCATTGGCTAATTACTTTTACCAATAAGTTTGAAGTTTGAGCCAGTTCGAAGACAAAAAATTTTTCACTTCCAAAATTCATAGAGTCCCCCTTTGGTGAAAATGCGTTGTCAAATCTAAAGATGTCCATGAAATCTTTTTCGAAAATTCAACCCCCTTACGACATTTTTTGAGGTATAAGCTTTCCAACAATACCTCACTCGCCTTAACCCGTTGGGTGGTTAGGAAGGAGTTTGGAAACACACAGACTGAAAGACACACACACACACGCGCGCACACACACACACACACACACACACACACAACAGACACACACACACACACACACACACACGTACGCGCGCGCACGCACGCACGCACGCGCACACACAAACACACACATACATTACGTCTATTTAGATTGCTCTTTTTGTTTTTTAAAATATTTATTTTTATTATTATTTTTATATTTTTTTTATTAATTTTTCTCGCCAGTACAATATGTTTTAAAATATATCCAAAATAACTTTAGCCAATTTAGAATTGATTATTATGCCTATGCTCTTTTTTTTCCTCGCTGGTGTTTGGCTCTTGTTTTTTTCGGCGAACCCATGGCCAAAACATACCAACTACAGTTTACATACTTGACCACATAAATTTAACCATTAACCCGTTCCCGTAATTGGATTTTCCACCGTTACAACCGTGAAACATTTCCAAGCGACCTATGTCATAATTCCGTTATACCTAAGTCTTTGCCCTAGTAGTGCATATATAGTTAGCAAATTGAAATCGCCAAAGCAGTACAGTGGCAGATTTTTGTCATGGATACAGTGTGTTATGTAGCACGTTTCATGTTGCAAAATTTTGCATATTGATACTGTACAGCTTTAACGATTTAAATCTGCTCGCTCACTGTGCACGATATGTGATGTGCGCAAAAATTATGTATGACGGAAGTAAAACCTAGGTCATGCGAAGAGCAGAGATTACCGCGGTAAGGTTTACGTACGACATTTGTCATATGAAAATACCACCACTGTGAGACGAAGGTTTTACCTTTGTCGTACTAAGTTTTCACGGTTGTAGCGGGGAAAAAGGCCTTCACGTAAACGGGTTAAGCTCACAGTAGTGTTTATTTAATTTTGATTTTTTCGTTTTCAAACAAAAATGAAGGCTGTAAGATAACACATTTCCTAATCTCAGTAGAGTAATTCTTAGATATTTTCTCGGTTAAAAACTAATTTTGTTTTACATTAAAATGAACAAACATTAGTTTTATAAAAGATAACATTTTTTTGATTTTAGATCTATACATAAAGCGGCGCCTGCAGGTGTGTTTGCTGGAAAAGAAAGTTATATGACATTGAGAAGACTTTTTTGTTGGGCGAGCGCTACAGAAAAAGCCTAAGCCGAAACCGACTCATTTTTTGACTGGGACCAATATCTTTCTGATCAAGGTTTAAGTTTCTTTTTAATTAATTAAAAATTGAATTCGTTTGAATTGTCGCAATAAAACAGTAACAAGCTACATTACCGTCGACACAACACAAACACACCTTTGAAGCTTTATAATCTGTTTTTGCCACACAAATATTTTTTTTTTCAATATTATTATTAAATTAACTGGCGGATTTTTTCATAATCACTTTACTCGATCAACACTTAGTTTGAATAAAATTATCAATATTTTTATTATAATTTAGGATATTTTTTGTTGGGAGGCCGGTGTCGCCGAGATGAAGATTCCGCTGTTGTGAAAAAAAGCATCGAGAAAACATTTAAAAGAATTATAACTCCGAGTTTTTTGTTTAGTGTAAAATCTCCTTATCTTCCAGACAATATTAAACAAACACTTTATGGTATTTTTTAAAATTTGATAATTATTTTATTAGAAATTCGATTTGTATGTATACATAAATTATCTACATGTACAGAGAGGTATAATTTAGTTTTAAATTAACGCTTTTGGTGTTTAAATAATTATTTTTCAGTTGTACAGACAAGCAATTGAGTATAAAAATGAACTATATGTTTGTGAAAAATTATTAAATGTGTATGTGAAACCGTCCAGTTTTTTGTGTTACGTTGAAAATGAAAAATTAAAATTTTTTTGTTCTTTCTCGTCGTACTTAGTATGACCTGAATTGTCGGAAATTCCAGAAAATTGCTTTCCAATATTAAAAAAATGTTGCATAGCTTAGCTTTTATTTTAATAACTAAAAAATAAATTAAATTGGTGAAAATCTTATTAAACATTTTTACATCGACAGTTGTGTAACAACTGCCCTTGTGTTGATATTCCAGATAAACAAAGGCCAATAAATATGAGTTATTTTAGTTATATGTTATAGTGTAAAGTCACTTAGTGCTAATGGATGGTTTTAATCTATATAGTACGGCACTGGCTGGTAAGATATGGGAGTTGGAAATTACAAATTTTAAGTTTTTTTTGCCCATTTGTGGGTGAAAACTATAAATAGCTATTTTTTGTAATGTTTATCTAAAAATTCGCTTTATGGACCTTTTCGTGACGTCCAACACTGGTTATTTAAATTTTTCACATTGTACTAAAAAATTAAAATCAATCGAGATCTTTAAGATAATATTAAATGATTAATTTTTACCTTTATTTTAGTTTTTAAGCATATTGTGCTTACCGGAAATTTATTGAGGATGGCAGTTTTATTGTATCAAACATTAAAGTACGAAGAACCAGCTCTTTTAGTTGGAGAAACTGGGTAAGTAAACTGCGAAATATAGATTTTTATAATTCCAGTAATTTTAATGTTTGTTAGATTGAAAAATTGAAGAAAAAAAATTCTTGAATTTTGTTAGATTAAAAAACAATATAAAATCATTAAAAGGTTAACATTTTAAAAATCACATTAAGTTGAAGTATTTAGTTTTTTATAAATAACGTAATGTTAAATTTCAAAATAAAACAGATTTGAAATAAAAAATAATGTGTAATCTGAAATGTGTAATTGTTTTGTAATTTAAGATGCGGTAAAACGACGTTGTGTAAAATGTTGACATCAGCTGAGAGACCTTTGACTACAGTGAACTGTCATTTAATGACAGAAGCGGCGGATTTTCTTGGAAGACTCCGACCAAAATATTCTGACTCCGATAGGAAAAGCAAGACGGCTAATTTTGCATGGCACGATGGACCTTTGGTGGTGGCAATGAAAACTGGGTGTGTTTTCTGAGATTGTAAAAATAATACAACATAATGTTAAAAAATCCAAAAATTAACATGAACATGAATAGGACCAAAACACACTAAGCCCAGTCAGTAAAAACACAATTTACTCGTTCATTTATTTGCGTTTTTGATTTTTTTCTGATGATACCCCCAAAACTTCATTATATTGGTATAAATTTGATATGTAAAAACTCAGTAAAACATTTTGATTAACAATTTAGAAGTTAAATAATAATGATTTTTTAAAAAGTTTGATAAAAATAAAAAAAAGTTCTTTTTATGTGTTTAACAAAAAGCTTTAAAATTTATTAAATTATTTAACTAAACATAAAATAGTTTATTAGCTTACCATTTCTAATGGATGAAATTTCCTTGGCTGAAGATGCGGTTCTGGAACGGTTGAATAGTGTTCTGGAACCCGAGCGTAGTCTCCTTCTTTCCGATCAACCCTTGGATGCCGCTCAAACCCGCCAAGTCCAGGCTGCACCTGATTTTTTGCTCATGGCCACTATGAACCCAAGCGGAGATTTTGGAAAGAAGGAGGTCAGTTTTTTTCAGTTTGGATTTGATTTAAATAACGCTTTTTAGAAATAACCATAAACTCATAAACCATAAACTTTTTAAAAATTCAAACTGCGCACTGATATTATGCAATCTCTTATTTTAATTTTGTTAATATAAAATATTATTTAATGTTTCCTGTTCTATTATTATCTGTTGTTTGCACTTGTTGCTTGTAATTTTATATTTCAAGCTTACTTTCTACTGTTTTAGATATAGGAACTTGATTTAAATTAACATTAAATAATTTGGTAAAAATGTTTTTATGTTAATATCTTGAGGTTTTATTCAAGTAATTATTGTTTTACATCTTTTTGTGAACCTAAAAAAATTATGTTTCAATGTTGTAGCGAATGTTTTTGTAACAGCATATTGTTTTGCATAAAAGTAAATCTATACTGTTTATAATGTGACTTTATAAAATGTATTGTAGTTGTCAAAAGCTCTAAGAAATCGATTTACAGAAATCTGGTGTCAGTCTGTGGAACAACAACAAGATCTTATCAATATTATTGAACATAACATAAATATTTCGGCCTCACTTGGTAAGATTTTTATAAGGACAAAATTAAAATTTGCTATTTGCCAGTATACTTCCTGCAGCTTTGCCTGCATTTTTAATTTTACTAGTGCAGATTGTTGTTGTGGCTGCCAATCGCAGATGAAAGAAGGTTTCAACTATTTTGTTCTTGAAATTCGGCCAAAAATTTTTGTGGTTGTTGTTGGCCCATTTCCCTCATCTTTCT
>JASAMX010033676.1:0-43195 GCA_030248175.1 Microlaimidae sp. YZB2_3
TAAATTTTTTCATGGCAAAAGTTTCGGCTCCTACTCCAAAACCCTTAATTCATAATGCTAAAAAAAGGCGTGTTTCTCTAGTTTTACCATATTTAGGCGTTTATTCTTTAACTGTAAGAAAGAAATTGTCAAAGTTTTTCTATAATCATTTACCACAGGTTAATTTTAAACCTGTATTTAAGCCTACGTCTCGCATTCGTAGTTTTTTCCTTTCAAGGACAGAGTCCCGTTTCTGTTACGTTCTGGTGTCATCTACTCTTTCACATGTCTTACCTGTTTGGTACGGTATTATGGCAAAACATACCGCCATCTTGGCACCAGAATCGCGGAACATCTTCGGGTTTCATCCAAGACACGAAAACAGCTAACGAGCACGGGATCCTCAGCTATTTATGATCACTTATTAAATTGTAACTTAAGTAATATGCCCAGTTTTAGGGATTTTAAAATTGTAACCACTGATAATAATGAGTTTTTTCTGTTAATTAAAGAAAGTTTATGCATAATTATTGACAAACCAGAGTTAAACGACAAAAATTCATCTGTTCCTTTTGCATGTTTTTATATTCCACAATTAACAATTATTTTCTTTTCTATCCACATTGTATCTCCTACTAAAAAAGTCTTATAAAATTTTTCATGTGTTTTTTATTAGGGATTGAAAATTAACCGATTGGTAGTTTAGATTAAATTAAAGATTAGCTTATTGGTCTAATTTTAGTTTCAATTACGATTTAGATTAGATTATTCAAATAATTTCGATTAAGGTTTCAATTACGATTAATTTCAGGCCATATTTTAGGTTACAATTAAGGTTTCGATTATTATATTTTGCGTATACTTCTTTAATATATACAGCCTATTTAAACTCATAATCATTGAAATGCCTGAAATGTACACACTAAGGTGTTTAGTAAAAGGGCGAAGTTAGTAGAAAAACAAAACTAAATATTCTCAATCTCATAGTTGTAGGTTTGCATAAGGTTGAGGCACTTATGTGTATGTCAATCAAAAATAGTAAATCAAACTCCAATTGTTTCAATGGTTTATTCATCGACATACCGAAATAGCAGGTTCCCAACTGTAGAATGTTGATTGACTTTTACAAACTGAAATAAGATTAAAGTGGGTTTACAAGAGGATGATTCACTTCAAATAGGGCAGGCCCACCGCTGCGCACATGACAAAACTGCGCGGTTATAAAAGGTTGCAGGACGTGGTGTCCCCCATCACGGCAAACACGACATTTGCAAACGATTCGTATCCACTCAGCGCTGATTGGCTGTATATTTTCTGGTCGGATTTAATTGGTCCCTGTTACCCTGGCCAATCTAGAAGTGGATCAGCCTGGTGTAAACTGTCTTTAGTCACTGTGCGTTCAGTTCACTAGAATTAAAAAGTGACTCAACCTTATGCAATTTGTCTATACTGAACACCCAAATAAGAACTATAAAGATGCAAACCTGGCGACGCGATTTATGTATTTAATTATTTTATAATGTAGTTCTTTTCTATTAATTCAATTTTTATTACCTTTACTTTAGCATTATTTACTAATCAAATAAGAATTTACGCAATGACAAATACATACGTGTGTGAAACTAAATTATCATCGTGAATAAAAAAATATTAAGAGCATCAATATATATTAAACCATCTGAGATCGAGACGCTAACCAAATATAAGAAATTTTGATATTGTTCTTTCATTGTTTCATTCATATTGTTAGATATTATATCATTCTCTGGGAAAGACTTCCGGTTCTGACACAAAGCGCGCGCTATAAAGTTTGGTTATATTTACATGTAACGCGCGCAACAGCCATTGTCCTAAATTAGAATGCACCCGAAATTATGTCAGATTTCTTACCGCATAAAGAAAAAGTAAGTAACTTAACCAGGACACAGCTAACTTTTGAAAGTGGCCGTTAAACGTGTTATGACTACATTATTATGTGTAACACACGCAACAGCCACTGTCCCATCTCAAAGTTAAATGATTAAACCTAGTCTATACAAATTGCGGGACAATCAAAAACTGAATGCAACTTAATTCACTAACTAATAATTCAGCTAAATAAATTATTTATGAACTAATTAAAAGAATATAAATAAATAAATAATAATAAATAAAACAATAAATAAAAAAACGCAAAATAATTCGGTTTGTAGACTTCAACGGTGTGTGTTACGCTCGTTTAGGAAACAATCAGCGTGTTCACCGTGTACATATGTACTGACCTCTTTGTTTTACGTGTGTGTGAGTGCGTGATCCATTTTGCTTTGTGGTATAACCTGGTTATATTTAATCGAAACCTTAATGGAAACCTTAATTTAATCTTAATCAAAACCGGTTTCAATTAAATTAATCGAAACCTATATCGATATTAATTTTAACCTTAATTTTAACCTATATCGATACTAAATTCGATAATTTCGATTAAATTAATTTAAAATTTAGGTTTCAATTAAGATTAAATTAGTTCAAAAACTAGTATCGATTAAGTTTTCAGTTAAGGTTTCAATTAATCTTTTCAATCCCTATTTTTTATACTTTTATTGTGTTTTATTATTTATTTTATATGTTTTAAAATTTGGGTTTTGTGTCTAAATTTCTTTTTAAACCTCGCGTAAATTTGCCTTTATTTCAAAACATCGCACCCTGTTTTCTTCAATTTCAAACAAAAAATGGTTTTACCCAATTTTAAAGTATTTTTGTTCACTGTTTCAGTTGTTTCAGTAATCTTTTAAATTACCTTTTTCTCCCTTTAAAACGTTTTATCTACCATCCTATAGCTTTTTTATAATTATTCTTGTCACTGTACAGTTCTATATTTATTCTTGTCATGTTTATAAAATTTTTGTATTTTTATATCTTACTGATGATGACAACTGTAATTTGTCGAAACGTTTAAATGAGTTCAATAAAGACATTATCCTTCATTTTCAATTACATTTTAAGATCATTATTTCCCCAAGGACAATCAATAGCAGTATTTGGATGTTATGTTTGGGACTTAGACCTTTGCATTAAAGGAGCACTGTCACAAATCAAATTCCTAGTATATCGCATGTACCGGACTGCTCCATTTAATACCAAACCTACCAGAGTCAAATTTGGTATTTACATAGAGCGCTTCACTACAAGACTATGGCATTTTGAAATTTCAGCTTGATCGGTTAAGTATTAAAGGAGTAATGTGTTTTGGACAATATAGGAATTGGATTTTTGACAGTGCTCCTTGCAAAAATTTTTTATTGTGAATGACAGCCTCAAAAGCTGCGCTCAATTTATGCATTACATGCGAAGTGTAAGCCGAAGGGTCTGGGAGGCAAATTCTTTTTTAAATATGCACTAGAAACTGCTTAAAAATTGTTTCCAACAAGCAAATCATATGAATATAGTTTTACATTAATTTTTATAATCTAATTTTTAATCGATTGTTTATTACTGTATAGGTAGTAGCGGCACCAAACCGACGCGAAGTGTCGGCTGGGGAGGGGGGGGGGGGTTTGGGGAGACTATAAAAACTGTCTCTATAGTTTATTTATTTCACATAAAGTTGGATACGCAAGGCCTCTGTTACTCAGCACTAATTGGGCAACCAAATTTTACATATAACAATATAACAATATAATAACATATAATAATATATACATATACATATATATATATATATACATATATATATATATATATATATATATATATATATATATATATATATATATATATATATATATATATATATATATATATATATATATATATATATATATACCCCCCCACCCCCCCCCCCCCCCCCCCCCCCCCCCCCCCCCCACACACACACACACACACACACACACACACACACCCCCAACATATAATATAACATATAATAACATATATAATAACATATATAATAACATATAACAATATTACCAAGCAATATAATTACAATGCAGCATGTCTCAGTCGAGACTCGATCCAGGGACCTTCAGTATGCAAGCAGTATTCAGATCTACGACTGCGCCACAACGACAATTTTTAGTTTTACTGTATTCTTTTAGTTTTACTGTATATAATATGGGCATAGTATATGGGCATTGTTTTATTTTTGTTTTTATAACCTAATTTCTAAACAATTTGATACTTTAAATTTTAATACTTTAAATCACTTTGAAGTTAACATTTTGTTGTTTATCCCAAAATTCTGTTAATAAACCACCGTACTAAAATATAAATAATCATCTAAGTTATCTAAAAATATATGCTCCGCTGCAAGATTCTTATATATATATATATATATATATATATATATATATATATATATATATATATATATATATATAGCATATTTCACCTCCCTGCGAAGTAGAAAAACTTTTATTCTGTTTAATTTTATAGATTTAAGATGCATAAATTTTTGTAATCTAAAAATCACAAAAAAGTAAAGAGGAACCCTTATAAAAATGGCTGGCTACTAAAACATTAGCATTAGTGATGTGCCCCCGGAACTTCTAGCTCCGAAGCTCTGTTTTAGAGCTCCGGAGATCCGCCCTATTTTTCACTAAATTCATAAATAATTAACGAGTGATGTTATAGAGTATTTTGTTAAAAAATTTTTTTAAAATTAAATTTATTTGAAAATTTATTTAAAACGTTAGAAATAGTCTTAAAAATGCAAATAAAGTAACTTAAGGGTGCGTTCATACTTATGACAAAACGTCCTTGGACAAAGTCCAAAGGACAAATACAGTGTATAAGGGCTGGTTCATACTTATGACAAAACGTCCTTTGGACAAATTCCAAAGGACAAATATAGCGTAAAAACGTCCTTTGGACTTTGTCCAAAAGACAAAATCCAAATGACAACGTATTCATACTTTTCGTCCTTTGGACTTTTCCCTTTAGATTTAAATTTTAAGTAGCGTTCATACTTCGTCCAAAGGAAAAAGTCCAAAGGACGTTTCGGCTTTTATAAAATTGTCCTTTGGACTTTGTCCAAAGGACGTTTTGTCATAAGTATGAACCAGCCCTTAAATGTATTTTAAGCTTAAATAAATTTAAAATCGCTCATTTAAGGTGGAACGATACAGTTAGGATACCCTGTCGATTTTTGTGTGTAACTCGTGCCATACTTGACGGAAAAAGCAAACTATATGTTGGGAGAAAGGATATTTTTTTGCGGTCAGTTCAGTATACTTAACATTTTTGGTGGATTATTTCAATCCGAGATATGTTTTGCTGAAAAAAGGCATTTTAAATTAGTTTTTCCCAATTTAACAGAACCAGAGTTAATATTACGCGATAAAAATTAATCTCAAGTTAGATACACCAAATCAACATGTCCACAAAAATTTTCAGCGAAATCCCTACTATTGAAGTTTTTTTAATTTTGTTTTTTTGCTAAAATTTGTGAAATAAAAAGTCAAAAGACGTGATAGTGGAGAATTCGTTCAAAACTGGCTCGGAATTATAATACAACTGCTGTATAAAAATTGGAAACAAACTAATTCCTATCTATTGACAAAAATTTCATTTAAATTTTTTTGATTTGACGCCGAGAAACTACAGTTCAAAACGTTTGTTTAAAACTAGCTTTTACAATAAAATGCCAGACGGGCCACAGCCGAGCGGTTAGAGCGTCGGACTTGGATCCTCTTTGCGTAGGTTCTAGTCCCCCTGGGTAATATTTTTAACGTCAAAAAATTGTTTTTTTAATTTTTAACTTTTTAATTAAAAAAATTATTATTCAATACTCAACCCCGTGTACAAGTTTTTGGGTGGTTTTGAGGTAAAACCGGTATATAGTCAGAATACACCCAATGAGGGGGGTCGAAACCCCCTCCCTAGCGCTCCCCCCAGGGGGTCAAATTAAAACGCGGAGGTTGGATTCGTAATCAGGACCCCCAAAAACCCCCGAATACGTGTTTGGGGAAAAATTGGCGAAATTTTTGTTTACAACTACCTTTCGTTCTACCTTAAGGGGCAGAACTCTGGAGCTCCGGAGCTCCCTTCGCTTTAAATGACCGGAACTTCGGGAACATCACTGATCAGTATCGCATCGGCAGTCAGCCTTGGCGTGGATCGTCTGAGTTGACGGGAAAAGAGGTAGAGCTGTTGACCATTTCTATTGCTGGATCTGAGCAGTGTCGCTGCGTGGAAGCCGCTCCGTAGACAACGCACCTTCCAATCAAAATATAGTCCAATAGCAGAAAGTTTTTCAACCAAATTCTCACAGAAAAAGCTATTTAGCCTAGCAATCACACCTATTTTGTAAAGGAGTCTCTATCTCAGCTTTAAACTAATCCTCTACTAAAAAGCAAACCCTCTGAAATACACCAATATGAACAACACCTTCCAAACTCTTGGCCCAACTAAGATCCGGATTTTGTCATCATGTAAATTCATACAAATCAAGTATAAAACTCTAATTAAAAATGAATGCCTAAAATGCAACCATAGAAACCTCAGGATGTCCACCACCTTTTCAACTGCACCAAGAATCCAAACAAATTAAAAACAAAAGACCTATGGCTTCAACCCGCAAAGGCAGAAGCATTTCTGAAGGAAATCACCTGAGGGAAAAACTGGCTTTGCAAACAAACTAATTAGCATGTTTTACCAGGTCGTTGTGATTTTTTGATGCGACAACCAACTGTTTTGTAATTATTTTAAACTTTTCTGCAAAATAATAATACCTTTGTCTCCAGCAGGAATGAAGTCTTGAACCTTTAAGTCTTGAACCTTTAAGTCTTAGAGCTTATCCACTTGGGTAATTCGACAACTATGATATATATATAAAAATGAGATTTTATAAACAAAAGTGTCTTCCAACAAATAACAAAACTAGGCAAGGCATAAAATGATTTTTTGCTGTGTTTGTGCACCTTTTTGGTATTCAAATTTTTATACAATAATAATCGTAATAGTTGTAAAAATTAAGCCTTAAATTTAAAAAAATTATTTGTACTCGAAATCACCATAAAAATCTTATAGGTTTTTTAAATCAACGTTAATTTATCAAATTAACACGGCATTTACAACAACACTTTTTATTTTAACAAATGTTTAAGCACAATTAAACGATTTAAAACAACAATACCGTAAAATAAAAAATCACAGCCATTTAAAGAGATATGACGGAAATAAAGTTCACTTGCTAATTCCTAAAACTTCTTAGGAAAAATAATCAGCTTCCTAAAATAAAAAAAATAATTATTGTACGATTATAAGATTTAATATACCAATTTTTAATTATAACACATTTTGTCATCAATTTTAACGAATTATACTGTCTGTCCTGTTTGTGTTGGGCTCTTCTAAACCTGTTTAAAATATTGGTTGGGATCTAATTTAGTAACAATGTTGTTTGTTTTTTTACTATTCAAAAACGTCTGAATGAAATCAAACAAAATATGCATACAAAGTTTAACTAACTTTTAAACTAAACCTCACATACTGCGTTTCACATTTCATAATACGTTTTAATTGTATTACTGTATAGATAATCTATTTACTAAGTGTGAGAATAATTTTATTTGATTGCTTTTTTTCTGACTAAATATTTCGCAATCGTAAAACCTGTGATTACATATTAAGCTTTTGGGTTTTTTATCGCCCAAATACCGCTGCACTTTCGCGAAAGACATTCCGCGCGACCACTGCCCAGTGTTAAACACCGCGTATCGAAGACAATCGGTGACAAGTTTAACATTGAGCAGCGGTGAAGCTGAATTGCTTCTGCAGATTTGCAGCGGAAAGAATCTTTTAAACTAATCTAAACTATATTTTACTTAGCTAAAAAAGTTTATTTTTTCATAACAAAAAAAAAAGAAAATAACATTAACAACAACAGGTTTAAAACTATTTACTAGCAAGTTTTAGTTGTTAAAGTCCCACTGCATTCACCCTTCAAAAATATAGGAGGCTCAAGTGTAAACCGTAATTTAAATAATATATGCACCGCAAAAAGTATGGCGTAGCTTGCCTAAGATGAACAGCACTCTTAAGGCACTTCCGATTCCGGTTCCTATTCCGGATTTTTGGAAAATCTCAATTTCGGTTCTGGTTCCGGTTCCGCTGTTCCGGGGGTTTCGCAGTTTAATAGGCAGTTCCGGATTTTGGATGTTCGGGGCGAAATTGGGAATTCCGGTTCCTGTTCCGGATTTTTGAAAAATCTCAATTCCGGTTCCGGTTTCGGGGGTTCCGCAGTTCCGTCCATCACTAATATCAAGAATATATAACATAAGAGAATGTCCGACTGTACACTGAATTTTCGACTAAAAATTTGCAAGAAAAGTCGCACTTTTGAATTCGTGTGCGACTTTTCTCGCAAAAATCCGCCATTTTCTGCTAGTTTTCCCGCGTTACGATTTTTAACACAATGTAAAGGCTGGTTCATATTTATGACAAAAGTCCTTTGGAAAAAGTCCAAAGGACAATTTTAGAAAAGCCGAAACGTCCTTTGGACGAGCCAAAACGTCCTTTGGGCTTTTTCCTTTGGACGAGTATGAATGCTACTCAGAGAAAAGACAAAAAAAGAAAAAAAAAAAAAAAAAAAGAAAAAAAAAACCCACAAAGCAAGCCAAACAAAACCACCCACAAACCAAAACAATTTGTCCCCCCCCCAACACCCCCCCCAAAACTTTGGACATAGTCCAAAAGACTTTTGTCCTTTGGACTTTGTCCAAAAGACGTTTTGTCATAAGTATGAACCAGCCTTAAGTTTTCTCGCAGTGGGGACTGCAACTTTTTTTGCATTGTATACTGAATTATTCGCACTGCGATTATTTTCGCACTGCGAGTCTGGCTGCGCAACAAAAAAATACAATCGCTGGTTGTCATTTTCAATGGGTTAAACCCTTCGAAAATTGTTTTATTTAATTTTAAAACGTCGGGAAGTTACTTTATTTCATTAAAACTAAAATGTTTTTACATCTTAAGGTAAAAGAACGACTTTTACTCATTTAAACACAAAATTTTTCTTCCGCTTTGTTTTTATTATTTTGTTGTGCAGCCAGACTCTCAGTGCGAATAAAGCAGTAGAGAGTGCGAAAGAAGTCGCAGTCCCCACTGCGAGAAAACTAACACTGTGTTAAAAATCGCGAAAACTAGGAGAAAATGGCGGATTTTTACGAGAAAAGTCTCACACAAATTTGAAAGTGCGACTTTTCTCGCAAAATGTTGGTCAAAAATTTAGTGTGCAGTCGGACATTCTATTATGTTATATATTCTTGCTAATATCAATCAATCAATCAATCAATCAATTAATCAATGTGTTTATTCAAGAAATAAACAATTAAACAACATCAAAAACAATGATGCGAACCGATCACGGTCGCCAAACTTGACAAAGACATGGTTTATTCTGGAATGTGACTCAAAGGCTTATGTAATAAGCACTAATTTAAGCCACTTTGAATACTGTTTCTAAATTGTGTTACGGACGTAGCTGACACTTGGTTTTGCGATAACATATTCTATTTTAATATCACTCTGTTAGAGAAAAAATATTTTCTTACGTTTATTCTATGTTTTCTATTTTAAGTTTGTAGGTGTGAACTCTAGTCTGATTTTCATTAAAAGTAAAAAAAGTGTTTCGATTGCTGTTAGTAGTTTCATGTATAACTTTATAACATTCAACAAGATCTTGATTAGCTCGTCGCTGTGCAAGAGTAAGTAGTCCTAAAAATCTTAAACTTTCCTCATATGAAACCTTCTTTAAGTGACATATTTGGAATAATCGTTTGGTGAATGAACGCTGAACTCTTTCTATACAAGCTATATATCTAAATATTAATGGATTCTTGTTCTTAAACTGTATACACTAAAAGTTTAGTATTATATAACCCTAAAGTTAACGAGATATCTTCGCTTGAAAATTAATTTCAGTCTCAATCATTTTTAACCGAACTTTTTACCTCCTCGCTGTCGGAAACGCTCACGACCGGCGTGTTGAGAGCGGCTAATTTCGCTCTCGGGACGACGGGCTCGCCGTCGTTGCTCGGGATGACGCTATCGCCGTAGCGTTGCTGCCGGGCGTCCCGCAGGAAAGCGGGGTTCTCGTAGTAAGTCCCGCCTTGCTCCAGTTGCGGAAAAGTGTTGGAGTGCGGCATGATCGGCGGGGGCGGAGACGTCCGATTCGACGGATCCTCGTCGGGTAGGAAGTAGGCGGAGTGAGCCAGGTAGTCGGAGAGCGTCTTGTCCGCCTGAAGACCCTGCAGTCCGGCGTAAATTTCGTTGTACACATCCGTCGGCGTCATCTGAAATGAACTCCGGGTTATAGCGATGGGCAGTTCCGGTTCCGAGGTCCGGATGTTCCGGGCAAATCTTGGAATTCCGGTTCCGGTTCCTGTTCCGGATTTTTTGGAAAATCTCAATTCAGGTTCCGATTCCTGTTCCGTATTTTTGGAACATCTCAATTCCGGTTCTGGTTCCGGTTCCGAAGTTCCAGGGGACAATCTGGGCAAATCTCGGAATTCCGGTTCCGGTTCCCGTTCCGGATTTTTGGAAAATCTCAATTCAGGTTCTGGTTTCGGTTCTGGTTTTCTGGAGGTTCCGTAGTTCCGCCCATCACTACCAGGTTATATATGTGCCAGATAGATTGTAATTGTCCAGTTGTGATTAACTTTGTGCCGATTATTACTAGAGACACGTTTAATGAACATTGCAGGAATATTAAATACCAAAATTTTTGATTTAAATGGGAATAACCATAAGGGGAACAGCCTATTAGCAAGAATATATAACAGAACAGAATGTCAAATCATATATTTAATTTTTGAGCAGAATTTTGCTAGAAAAGTCGCACATGCGCAACGTTGTACGACTTTGCTTGCCATTTTCCGCCATTTTCTTTAAGTTTTAAACGCACTATTAGTTTTCTTACAAAAAATTGCGGGTTTGTTTGCACTAAATGCTCGTTTTTTCGCACTGTGATCCTTTTTGCACAACAAAATCTGACACTTTACGCAAGTGCAACAAAATTTTGTTCAGAAATTCAGTGTACAGTCGGACATTTTCTTGTGTTATATATTGTTACTATTAAGTATTTTTGTACATGAATTTTTACACTGTTTTTTGATTTTATAAGATATAAACTTATCTATATAAACTAAGTTTAACACAAGCTAAATGAGATATGATGTATTTTTGAAGAAAAAAAATCCATTTACCATGTCGTGTACCATGTCATAAGTAGATTTGTACGTTGGGCTCATATCATCCTCTTTATTTGGTGAACTATCCTCGTTCTCGGGTGGGTCTGTAACTGTGTACGTGTTATTTCTATAGTACTGATTGGAAGTAATGTCTTTTATGGACGGATTTTTCAAACAATAGAAGCAATTGTTGATTCTAAATTCAGACTCCGATTTTGATAAATCTCTCAAACAAAACTATAATAATATAAAAATGTTTTTAGGAGCGTATCATATGTGTTAACCCCAGATATGGGTAGAGCAGAAATATTATTTTATATTCACGTCAGGATTCTACGGACCCTCAAAATGTCATATAGTATTTGTGATCACGTCGTATATGTTTTGCTCTGTGGGGATGGTTGTGGAAGGAGCTAATAGAATCAGTTTTAGTCAATTAGTGCTTACGAAAAAATGAATCCTTAATGAATGAAAGATCTCCTTTTTTCATAAGCGCTAATTGGCCAAACGTGATTCTATACCGTTATAACTCTGTAAAGAATATTAACACTGAACGATTTCCGTTTATATTGGAGGGTTTTGACTATCTTGTTTATATTAAACATTCGAACATTTATTTATTTTAATAAAAAAAAATTTTTAGAGTTAATAATAGAAAAATAATGTATTTTATTTGCATAGCAGCAAAAGGTTAAAAAATCTGCACTACGAATTGTTTTATAGCAATAAAAGTGATTTAATTTTTGCAGTTACAAAAACTTTATTTTTCTTTAACTTTAAAAGTATTTAAAATAAACATCAGTTTTACAAATTTTAGAAAATTTAACATTTGTTTAGTTTTACAAAGAAACATCAATCATAATAACTTAAATAGTAAATAAAAATTAACAAACATCACATTACCTGATTTTTAATATCAAAAAAAGGGCGCTAATCAGAATTAAAAATACTAAGCCACCAGCCACACCTCCAATGATAAAACTGATTAAGCTTTCTCGTTCTAAATAAACAAAATCTGTTTTTTTTATAAATATGAAATGCTTGTGTATTGGGTATTGGTCCATTCCCCTCAGTTTTGTTAAGTATTTATAACAAGTCACTGAGGTGACAACCACTTTTTATTTAGTAATGTTTGTGTAAATATATATCTGAAAAAATTGTTAAGATTATTAAGATTGTTATGTACATGTATGTATATATGCATTATTTGTGGTTGCCACATCTCCTATGCTGGTACACAGAGAGGGAAGACAGATCACAGTAAACTATGTCATGTATGGTATCTGACTTAATTTCGGCCAGGCCTTAATTTCGGCCACCAATTTAGGGTGTTTAAAAATTGGCTTGTTTTTCAAACACAAAAGAACTAGCACAAAAGTATCTGGATTAATGTTGAATAAAGTTTTTTTGCAAAAGTTTTTTATTTTTGTTATTCTGCATTGATTTTCTTAATTTTTGCTTTGTGTTTGAACTGCATCAAACTTAAAACTAAGCACAATATAACCTTAAAATATCTTCTAATTAAAAGCTCAAAGTTGTTAATTTTTATGTTTTGATATTTTCTTCAAAATCACTTTGCAACGCGTTTAACTAAGATTTTTAAGATTCCGTTAATTTTAAGATTTTAAGATTTAAGATTTAAGATTCCGTTAATTTGGGCCACCTTAATATTAAGTGAAAGAACCTGCCGCCGTTTTTACTGTTTTTAAATATCATCGTACCACCGTATTTACAAAGAATTTTTTTTCTCGTTTGACTTTTTTTGACGTTTTTTAAGCCAAAAATAAAAATTTAACAAAAAATACAGGTTATTAAAACTTGTTTTTTAAGGTTTTGACATAATTATTTAAAGTCTTGCTAATAACTATTAAAGGTTGCAAACAGGAAAAATTAAGTTAAATGTACTAAGAACAATACCTAAGGATAAGTTTGCAACCTTTAAAAATTTTTATTGTTCAGTTTGACAATAGTTATAGCCAGTTTTTTCTAGGTGGCCCAAGTTAATGGTTCGCGCCTTAATTTCGGCCACTATAAAAAAAGAAATTTAAACCTCCACTGATCTTTAAGTGTAACAGAAATTTTAAAATTTTGCACTGGAATAACAAAAATAGTCATCGTTTGATTTTTAGACCAAATTTTGGGTCGATTGGAAAAACCAGAAAAAATTTATCCAAAAAAAGGTGGCCGAAATTAAGTCAGTTACCCTAATGGGCGATCGCTAGTGAGTAGTTGATTATTAATAGAACAAACTTTATTAGCTAGAAATTAAATGTGTATTTTTTGGTTCTATATGCCTTATTGTTTTATGGTTCTAGGAATTATAAAATAAACAAGACATAGAAGCATAAATATAATGCAAAACATTCACGATAATGATATATACTAGTTTCGATCATATTTTTATTTGCCGAACTCCCGTGACAATTTTTTTAAGATTTTTAGAGTTTTTAAAACTTTTTAAAGTTTTTTGAGAATTTTTTCGAATTAAAAAAAAACTTAACTAAAATTTGTTGGCATTGCCGCTAATATTTTCAAAAAAATTACATCACAACAATTTTTTTGTTTAAGTTCATTTAAAAAATACTGTCGTTTCGAAAGTTCATTAAAATGAACACTGAAAAAAAAGAAACGAAAAATGGTTCGCAATCAAAATGGCATAATTTTTGTCCAACTAAAATTTTTGCGAAATTTCTCCACAATAATACTTTGTTAATTTAGAACAGTGCTCATTTTAAAAATTTAAAATAAAAAATATATAATTTATAATATTTTTCCACGTATATAGGTGTTTGGAAAATACTTTAAATTATGTATTCTGTTACGGCATATAATTAAGATGTACACGTAAAAAAGGTTTAAAAGTTTTTAGAGAACATACGTCGCGGTGCGTCGCAGTGTTCCCCTGGGAAGCCGGCAGGGCACTCGCAGTAGGGCTGGCCGTATCGGAGGGTGCAGTTGCCCCCGTTGCGGCAAGGGTACAAACTGGTATGACACTTTAACGTGCAGACCGACCCGTTTCCAACGAACCCCGGATCGCAAGTGCATTTGTAATAGTTGGCAGTCAATTGGCAAGTGGCATTGACAGCACACAGAGCAGAACCGATTTGACACCTAAATTTCAAAATGTTTTTATTTTAGATAGCTTGTTGTTTTTCGTTTTTTAAGCTGCATATTACGTTAAATCAGCATAAAAATTCCTCTAACAGTTTTTAAGAATTTAATCAACCTACACTTCGATTTAGATATTAATGTTTTTTTAATCTATAACCTGTAGTTATGAAAGCTTTATGATGATTGGTTTCAATTAGTATTATTATGCTGTTTAAATCAAGATATGTATCTTGGTTGTCTTATATTCTTGCCAAATATTATTTTTAATTCTTTCAATTTACGTTTGTAGTATTTGCAATTTATTGGATTTCTGAGGATTAATTAGAAATTAGATTAATTAATTTCGGGCGTTATCCTCAAATTGATAAAACTTTTATTCTTTCTACGTTTCGAAACAAACAACGTGTTTCTTCGTCAGGAAAAAGTTTAAAGTATGTATACGTTAAACCTTTTCCTGACGAAGAAACACGTTGTTTGTTTCGAAACGTAGAAAGAATAAAAGTTTTATCAATTTTAGGGTAACGCCCGAAATTAATTAATCTAAGGGCTGGTTTATACTTATGACAAAACGTCCTTTGGACTTTGTCCAAAGACAAATTCTAAATAGCGTTCATACTTCTTCCAAAGGCAAAAGTCCAAAGGACGTTTGGCTTGTCCAAAGGACGTTTTGGCTTTTATAAAATTGTCCTTTGGACTTTGTCCAAAGGACATTTTGTCATAAGTATCAACCAGCCCTAAGTTTGTAGTATTTAAAACAATAAATAAAAACAAAAACAAACCAGTTTATAATGCCTTTAATGCAATCGCCTCTCGATGTGGCTCCTGGTTCTGTTGTGATCATATGATCAGGGCATGGAAAGCACGCTGATTGGTTGAATAAAGACTGGTAGTATCCCATTGGACACGGGAGACACGTGTCGTTTTCTGCAGCTGATTGTGAAGAATCCTGTTTCACAAATTTTCCAGGTGGGCACCAAATTTCTGTACAGTTCTCAATCTAAAAAAAATATCTGCAAAATACTACAGAATAAAAACTTATAAGTATAAACACAATCTCTGTAATGCAAACCGAAGAACAAACATAGAAGTATAAAAACTATTGCTCAATAAAAACTCGGTATATATGGGCTAAGGCTTATAGCCTACGGGATTTAGTTAATTAAAAGGTCACATTCAACTACATGTTTCGAAACCTTTATTTTTAAATTATTCAGTCAATATTACATCTGTGGCCCCTGTAGTGGATGTTGTAGTCATGTATGGACAATTATGACAGGCGGTTTCGTTCACGTATGTTTTGTAAGTTCCTCGAGCGCATGGAATACATGAATTATTAGTGGCTAACTCTTCTCCAGGTTGACAGTCTAAAAGAAAGAAAGAAATGTAAACAAATGAAATTATGTAGAATTACGTTATTAAATTTTAATTAAATTTTAAAAAAATAAGTATAAATGACGTGTTTTGGTGAATTGTATAGTAAGTTTGAAAATTTTTTTTTACTCTACCTAATGTCATAAGAGATAAACATTTTTTATATATTAAAACAAAATTTTCAATATTTTGTATTAAATCATATAGAATTTTGTAGCATTCATATTAAACGTCAAAGTTTTTTTGGCCAAATTTTTTAATAAATTTGGCTGTCTAGATTTTTCAGCGCCTGTTAATTATGGGAACGGGACACGAGGGTACTGGACACGAGGGTACTGGACACGAGGGTACTGGACACGAAGGTACTGGGCTTAAAAAAATTGCGTTCCCCACAACCTCGCAGCAAAATCGATTCATTATGCAAAGGGGGACACGAGGGTACTGGACACGAGGGTACTGACGAGCAAAATATGAAATTATTATCCTTATTTTTCATGTAAATTTATCGTGAGAATACTTATAAATAACCTAATCGTGCACTGTAGTACCTAGTTTTCCTAAGTAACCTAAGCAAATCTCAAAATCAAGCTAAATTTAAACTTAAGTTTGATTTTAAGGTTTTGCTTAGGTTGCCTAGGGAAACTAAGGTCTACACTCCGCGATTCAGGTTGCTCATGAGTTTTATCATGACAAAATTTTTAAATTTACGTGTTTTTCTTAAAATTTGTCAAAAAACTATTTTAAATTAATTTTACTTGAAAAATAAGGGATTTAAACTGTTAGTTCGTCTATACTTAAAGTAGTCCATGTAATTAAGTGGTTATATTTGAAGAATGCCAGCTTTTTGACCTAAAATTAACGTTTTTTTTCTTTTTTTTTCAAAATCGAAAAAAAAAGCTCCGGACCAAGGACCAACTTTCCTATGTATGATTTATTATTATGTGTATTTCACTTTTGTATCAAAATAAGTAAAATTTTGGTACACGTACAGAATTTCTGCACGCTCTTCCTTCCCTTATAATTCGTGTTTAGAATTAATGTTTCATTCTTACGATGTGCGGCATTAAATATCCCCCGCCCAGTTATTTCTCCTGGGGGCTATTCCCCGCCCAGTTAGTGCAAGTAATTTTTAAAGGTACAATAAAAATTGACTTAATAAATGCGACTTTTCTAAATATTTGCAACTGATTTTCGTCTCTGTTTTAGGTTATTATTATTATCAAGAATATATAAGACAAGAGAATGTCCGACTGTACACTAAATTTTTGACCAAAATTTTGCGAGAAAAGTTGCACTTTTGAATTCGTGTGCTACTTTTCTCGCAAAAATCCGCCATTTTCTGCTCGTTTTTCCGCGCTGCGATTTTTAACACAGTGTTAGTTTTCTTGCAGTGGGGACTGCGACTTCTTTCGCACTCTATGCTGTCTTATTCGCAGTTCGATTATTTTCGCACTGCGAGCCTGGCCGCGCAACAAAAAAAATACAGACGCTGGTAGTCATTTTCAATGGAGTGAAACACTTCGAAACTTGTTTTATTTAATTTTAAAACGTTGGAAAGTTACTTTATTTTATTAAAACTAAAAAGTTTTAACATCTTAAGGTAAAAAAACGACTTTTACTCATTTAAACACAAAATTTTCGCTCCGCTTTGTTTTTATTATTTTTTTTTGTTGTGCAGCCCGACTCGCAGTGCGAATAAAGCAGCATAGAGTGCGAAAGAAGTCGCAGTCCCCACTGCGAGAAAACTAACACTGTGTAAAAAATCACAGCGCGGAAAAACTTGCAGAAAATGGCGGATTTTTGCGAGAAAAGTCGCACACAAATTTAAAAGTGCGACTTTTCTTGCAAAATTTTGGTCAAAAATTTAGTGTACAGTCGGACATTCTCTTGTGTTATATATTCTTGATTTAATACTATGGTATTTGAAATTTTAGTACCTTGTTTATAAACGCCTGCGCTGTGCTTAATTTTAAACTAAAGAAACGCGATGCTTCCTACGATGCTTTTATTGATGGTGGAAACAGAAGTTTTGGTAATGCTTATTTATATATTAATTATTGATGATTGTTTCTCCTGTGTATTATGTGTATTTAAAAAACAGCCTCTTAACTTGAGCAAATTTTTTTATAATTCTCTCAAATTTTAGTAAAATTTAATTAAAAAACCCTGTAATTCTGTCAAAGAGGATTTAATTTAACCCCCAACCCCAACTCAGAAGCTTAGGGGGAAGAAAGAAAAGTTAACCACTTCCACAGACCTGTGCACGGTCTGAAAAACTCCTCCAGAATATTAGTGGCTTTTCCCCCTCCGTTTTATTGCCCCCTCCCCCGTCAAAAATCAAAAGTACCCAAAATATGGCGCCATTTTGGACCTATTATGACGCCATGATCGCCATTTTTTTTACAATTTTTAGCCTATTTAAATGCTTTTTAGGCATTTAAATCGGCTGAAACCTTTTTTTCTCTTTTTTTCTCTTTCTCCGCTGCTTAACCCCCGGTGTTATCCCCCCGTTTCAAAAAAATTGCCCTCTAGGCGTGCCCCCCGTTTTGGAATTGTCCCTCTCCCCCCAAAACCTCGGGGGGGGGGGAGGGTGCAGTACACACATATGTCTTTGGGGGGATGGGGACAGAGGGGTCCACCTCCCTAGAGCCAAAATTTTGAACGCTCCCCCCTAGAAAAAATCCAGGCCCCCCCTCCCCCCAAAGCGAGAGAGCGGTCCGGCCTGAATCTCCTAGCGAGGCTGACCCCCCTCCCCCTCCCGACCAATTTGGAAGTATATTTTTTATTTACTGTCAAAAACAAGGTTTTTTAGTTAAAAAGTGTATCAATACACTTTTTAGGCCTAAATAGGGGGTTTTAGTACATTAAATTCAATATTAGACCTAAAAACACTTAAATTATTGAGTTAAAAAAATTTTTTTTTAAAATTGGACCCCTCTGATCCCCCCTAAATTTCAAATCTCGCACCCGGGGTCGACCTCCCCCCCCCTTAAAAGCCAGGGGGGTCCGGACCTCCTGGACCCGGGAACCGGGGGTGGACTCTTCCTTAGCGGACCCCACCAAAAATACCTATGAGTACACAGGTCTGCTGCATGCTTTCAAATTTCGGAAAAATTAAGAAACAGTCGTTGGGGGAGGTGGCAGCGTGAACAATAGTTTAGAGTTGACCTTGACCGTATCCACTGGTGTTACTCATAGATCTAATTTGAGGGTTTAGAGCTTAGGGGAACAAGGGTCGTCATGGTCAAAATCAGTGTTTGGGGGACGGGTAGCCAGCACTCTAGGGGCCTTGGAAGGGAAGAGAGAGGGAAGGCCAAACGACACTCCTCGGTATCCATGTTAGGAGTATTTTTAACTAAAGTAACATTTGTTGTAACACTTATATTTTTAAATGGACTCATAACACAGATATAACACGGGGGTAATTCGCGAATGCCGGGAAGTGAAAAAGTATATTAAAAAAACAAGTGATATTAGGAGTATTAGACAGATTCCACTAAAGCCCCCGTCAAAAACACCTAAGCCACTTAGAGTATGATCTAATGAAGTTTTTTTAATATTGATTCCAAAAATTTAATATTATCAAATTACAGATTATTAAACAATTTTAGGTGATAAAATTCGTGAATTTTTGCTGAGCTTACAGTATTTTCGTGTGTTTATTGCTCTATGGAATGTTCTGATTATGTTATTAATGATTTTGTAAGTTTCATTAAAATTTTTATTTGATTGTTTTGTTTTCTGTTTTTTTTTTACCGGCGCCTAGGCGCCAGCTGGCGCCTAGCCTCCAAATTATAGGCGCCAGCGCATCAAAAGAATTACATGCTGAGCAAAGCGAAGCGCGAGAAAAATTTTAGATATTGGTCCCCAAAACTTTGACAATTTTGTTTTCTTTTTTGTTTATTTGTCTTTAAAAAAATACGTGTCTAGCCAAAACTCTTGGTGCCAGGCTGGCGCCCAGGCCTAAAATTTTAGGCGCCAACGGGAAATTCTAGGCGCCAGAAGTGGCGTCGATTTGGCATTAAAAAACCTAGATTGTTTGTTTGTGTTTTGTTGAATTGTATATATTATTATAAGGTACAATTTTTTATAAAACCAAATAAAAAAGTTTGTTGATACTTTCACTTTCATTTACTTTCATTTAATTTAATCCTGGATGTTGCCATTGCTACACGTTTACAACTTTCTCTTTTAAGCTTGTTAATCTTATATATTTAAAATAATAATCATGGGTGTAGCTATTGTATTTATAGATCTATTTATCTGTTATACTATCAAAATTAAAATACAGGGTTTTAGCCATGGAACCAAGTTTTTTATAAGTTTCCTTGGGCTTGAATCTGCTTAGTTCTCCTGCTCGAGTTGTTTTTGTTGTTTACAACAATCGATCTTTCCATCAAGATTGGTCTGGGCCGTCTGGCACGTTCCTCGCCTTGCTCGCCCCCTCTTTCCACTCTCAGAAGAGATCAGCCACTGCAGCGGGGTTCGCCAGAGGTCCTCCAGTTCCAAAGTCATTTAAATGTGCATGCATGTAAAAATTATGTTGTGTTTTGTGTGTTTGTGTTTTGCATAGCAGACAGTTTGATGATGTGTATTGAGTTGGATTGGTTTTGTGTGGTTAAGAGTAGAGAAAAGCAGATTTCCCCGCCCTAAGTTGGACGAGGGTTCCCCAAACCCGCGAGAAAGATTTTTTGTTTGTTGTCGGTGTTTTTGTTTGGAGCTTTTGTTTATTGTCGATGCTTTTTCTGCTCGAATTAATCTTGTTTTTTTTGTAAAACGGCAAATTTTAAACTACAAAAAGTATATAATTTGAATTGTTTATGTATTTTTTTTAAATTTTGCACTTAAAAACTGTGATATACAGCTTTATATGTTTTATTACTTAAACTATTCCAATCCCAAAATTTGTAGAATGGGAAGAAGAACCACTCACGAATGTTTTAAAATTTGTTTTTATTGATTTCTTTTTGCTTTCTTTTCAAGCAATTCTTGGATGAAAGGAAAGTAGCCCCTCCCAAAACCATGGCAATCTAAATTATGCATCCAGAATTTACCAATCACACAGACCAATCACACCCCCCCCCCCCCGGAGTTTTATTGGGGGGGGGCAATTCCAAAACGGGTGTGGGGCACGGGGGGCAACTTTTTGAAACGAAAGGGAACAAGCAGGGGAGAAAGAAAACATTTTCGCCCCTCCTGGCTTGTCTTAGCGCCTGTCCTTTGCATAATCTGCATAGGCAAGATAAGTTTCAGGTTATTCAACAACAAAGAATAAAAGAAAAAAAAGGAGAAAAAAGGGAAAAGGAAAAAAAGGGTAAAAAAAGCGAAAATAAGGTAAAAATAAGTCTAAAATGGCTTAAAATACATTAAAATAGGCTAAAAATTGCAAAAATTTCGCGATGATGGCGTCATCATAGTGTGAAAATTGCGTCATAATTTTAGAGTACTTTTTCATTTTTTGGCGGTGGGGGGGGGGCAAATCTTCCAATAAAGCGGGGGGGCATTTACAGACCGTGCACAGGTCTGTTCTGCATCACATGAAAAGTATTTCCGGCTCCAGATTTGAGGATTTCAAGAGTGTGCCGCCCATAGGTGGGCAGCCTCTCGGATTTTGAGGAATATACCCGACCCCCAAAATTTGGGGGGAGCTGTCCCAAAATTTTTTTGGGGGTATATCTCAAATACCCCATTTTTAGCGTTTTTAGTACTGGGACCCCCTAACTTTTTTTTTGGGGGGGTGTCCAGGGTACCCTCAAATTTTAGGGGGGGGGGGAGTGTCGGCTATAATCGGGATTTTTGGGGGGTGTATATAACCCCCCAACCTCCCTTGCCAATCTATGGTGCCGCCGACCATAGCTATAATTTATAATGAATGCATTACTTATAAATTATTTTAGATTCTTCAGTCACTAATAAGAAAATGATCGTTAATACTGTGGAAGTTCAGTTGTTCAGTTTGCTAGTATTTAATATTTAACCCATTTGGCTTTTCGGATGGAATTGGTATAACTATAATAATATATTAATGACAGTGGAAATGGACTTCTCGAGCGAAATCGCTCGACTTCAAGCTCAACTAGAAGCAGAAAGACAGAAAGAGTCAGAAGTGGACGACAGAATTGCGCAGATTCTGAGGAACAATGTTGATTTACCAAGGTTTTTTTATTTAATTTGTAATGTGTTTTTTATTTAATATTTTCTTTGAGGCGGTAATGTGTACCTCATACAAGTTTATAAAACAAAATGCCTTAAAATAGTAAGAAACTAAATTCAGATTAAGACTCGTAAATAAACCATTAAGTAATTATTATGATAAACTTACCATTAAAGACAAAAACCTGAAAATTTGTTTGAGTAGGTAGAGAAGAATGGAACAGGGAAGTATGCTAAAATTGGAATTTTTTTAGGGAGAGTAAATATAATGAATTTTTAGAATTTAAATTGTTTATTTTTTAAGTAAGGTAATGTATTGTATCTCCCACTCCCTAAGCCTCCCTCCCTTTTCCCTTGGTCATTAGTGGCACCCTACTGATTTTTCCGGAATTTTGAGTTGCCTGTAGGTTTTTTTAAATATCCCTCAAAATCGCATTTTTAGTGTTTTTAGTACTTATATACACATGACATATTCAAAATTTAAAAACAAATCTGAGCTTCCTCTGCAAAATATTTTTCACCCTGACTGGACCTTCCGCTCTGAATTTTGCAACTGACCCTTCTTTTTCGCTTTAGAAATTTTTCAAGTGATATTTTTGTCTTAAATTTTTAAGTATTTACTATTTTTATCGTTAAATTTTTTTCACGTATGGCTTCGGACACGGGCACCTATATATATTTTTTGGTTTTTTTTTAATTTTGCTCAGAGTCAGAGTGCGGTCATGTTTAAAGAGAAAAACACTAAAATACTAAACTAGTAGAAGAAAACCCACCGCAAGAATGGCGATAATAATTTCGGGTCGTTTTTATAATATTAAAAATTTGACCCCACGACGATTTAAGTTTTTTAGGCTCAACTGAATTTTCCTATCCCCCATTTCGACATCTAAGCGACGCCTGCAGTAAAAAGCTTAAATAAAACTAATAATGCAAAATGCTACAATATTATTTTAGGCAATTGAACATGGTACTGAACCGAATGAAAACTAAACTGACTCTAATGGAGTCAGACGCCTCCCAGCTCTCTAGCAGTCTGTCGCTCACTTCTGTACTGGCGGAAAATGTGAGTGGAAAAGTGCGCGAACTGGACCTGGCCAAAGGTATCGTTTTGTTCTTTAGATAAAATCTAAGTCATAAGTTGCACTTTAACGATTGATTTTTTTATATTCTTATTTTTTGATGGTTTTTTTATTTTCTGCAGCACTTATTAGCATCACTATATTTATTATTTGATAAATTTTCATATGTTAAAGGGAGAGTGGTGGAATGCCTGCAGCGAGTGGAAGATTTGCAAGATTTGCGTTTGTGTACGGAAGGGGTACAGACAGCACTGCTAAACGAGGATTACGAACAAGCAGCCGCCCATATCCACAGATTCCTGGCCCTAGACAGCGCCGTATTCCGCATGGGAGAAGAGCTCAGTCGTGACGAGAATAAAGGTACCCAAGCTCAGACCTGTGCACGGTCTGGAAATGCCCCCCCCCCGTTTTATCGGAGGATTTGCCCCCCCCGTTTTATTGCCCCCCCGCCAAATAATGAAAAAGTACCCTAAAATTATGACGCCATTTTTGACCTATAATGACGCCATCATCGCAAATTTTTTGCAGTTTTTAGCCTATTTCAATGTATTTTAAGCTATTTTAGACCTTACCTTATTTTCGCTTTTTTTGTCCTTTTTTTACCTTTTCCCTCCTTTTTTTCTCTTTTTTTTCTCCTTTTTTTCTCCTTTTTTTTCTTTCCCCCTGCTTGCCCCCCCGGTTTATTGCCCCCCCCCGTTTCCAAAAAGTTGTCCCCCCTGTTTTGGAATTGCCCCCCTCCGCCCGTTTAAACCCGAGGGGCAGTGCACAGGTCTGCCCAAACTATATTTTTTACATTATTTTTCTGCAGAGATTTATATATCCCCATCTTAATTGTTAGTTTTTCGTATTTTAAAGGTTGTTTTTGCGTGAAATACTGTAAACCAATAAAAAAGTTTGAAAAAAAGTCAAGGTTGCACAGAAATGGTTTGCGCAAAAACATTTCTTTTGTACTATATGGGTACAATCAATTTATCCAAAGTTTAGATCATTTTCAAAGTTTCCATCTTTATCTAATTTTTCAATCCTTAAAGGGAGTAAAGCACAAAAAGTGTAGAATGGGTGGTAGATACTTTTGTTTTTTATAAAGCACCTTGATCTCAGGGTTTTCGTTGTAACTTTTTACATCAAAACAAGAAAATTCTCGAAGTCTTCGAAATTTTTGTGCTTCAATTGAAACACGCATTTAGGCTTGTGAGCTTAAGTTTAGGTCAAAATAAAATGTTCGAGACTTTTTTAATTTTTCAACCTTATGACGACTTAGACCTCGCTTCCATCGCTAATTACAGAATGTCAGTGCGGAGCACGGAATATTTCCTCCTTGTTGTTGTATTTTGATAGAGTGAAGTGATCACCAACCTCCTCCGCCTGCTTTTACCTTTCTGGTTCTCTTCCTGCAGCAACTCCCCCTACCCTTACCGACCTGTACCATGTTGTGCATATGCTCCCATCCCAACCGATGCTTTAACGCCTTAAAGGCGTATTTCTCCACAAACAGTTTTCTATTCTTTTATATTTTTGTAGACGGTGGTCAATCCATGAAGCAGAGTTATGACGTTTTACGAAAAGCGGAGAAAGATTTGCGCGTGGTAGTTGAGGAAAAATTTGACGAAGCTGTGCAAGGTATGATGTTTTTTTTCTTCACTTTTTTGATTTGTAGTGTTTATGACTGAACTATGGTTTATTTTATCCCTAAAACTACTTGTGTTAGAGATTAATTATGATAAGATTATGGGTCTTATCATTGTTCACTTTGATTGGAGTATTGGAACACTTCAAGGTCACCTCGTATAAATGCGTAGGATACATAAAACGACCAATGAAAATTGCGCGGTTATGAAGCTTACAAACAAAACAATAAGTATAAACAAAAATTTTTGGTTTGGTATAGCTTAAAAATTTACGATCATATCTCGCCAACAAAGCGACATTGGCGCATAAATAAGTGATATTTCTGCACATTAGTTTGTATAAATGATTTTTTTGGTTAAAATATGGATATGAATATGAAATTTCGCATTTACAATTTTAATACTAACCCAAATCGCTCTCTATCCAACTTTAATTAGATTAAAGATTTGTTTTTATTCCACTTTAAAATTATACAAAAAAATTTTGTACAAAAAGATTTTTAGTATAAAATGTGAAAAATCAAAAAATAATAAAATTAAGTATTTAATCAAAATTAATTAGTTTTTGTTCAGGTTTTTTGTGCTTTGTTATTAAATACGTACTCTATTAAATTTCGAAAAATAGTGAGTTATGCAGGCGTAGCATCACCTTTACAGACCTGTGCACGGTTTGAAAATGCCTCCCCGTTTTATTGAAGGACCCCCCGTTTTATTGCCCCTCCCCGCGGAAAAATAAAAAAGTACCCAAAAATTATGACGCCATTTTTTACCTATTATGACGCCATCATTGCAAAATTTTTGCAGTTTTTAGCCTATTTGAATGCATTTTAAGCTATTTTAAACCTATTTTTACCTTTTTTCGCTTTTTTTGTCCCTTTTACTTTCTTTTTTCTCTTTTTTTCTTTCCCCCCTGCTTGCCCTCCCCGTTTTATTGCCCTCCCCGTTTCAAAAAAGTTGCGCCCCGTGCCCCCCGTTTTGGAATTGCCCCCCCCGTTTAAACCCCGGGGGGCAGTGCACAGGTCCGCCTTTAATTACCAAATTATTATATTTTTCATTAATTGTTTTATACCATTATTGTAAAAATTTTGGCAGAAAATACTAAAAAGGTGTGTTTAGACGGAGATGTTGCATCAATGGAAAGATTTTTCAAAATATTTCCACTGCTTAATCAACATGATATCGGGTTGAGAAAGTTAGTTTTATTGTTTTTTTTAATTGTAATAATTTTATTTACAAAAGTTTTTTTTCATACGAAACGAAATTCAATATTTTGTGAACTTAATTTGTGCTTAAATGGGTAGTGTGGCGGGTGTTTTTTTTTTTTTTTTTTTTAAAGCTGAAGCGGGCCGGCCATGGATATTCCATATTACCGCCTACCACCCTATATCAGCACTGTTGTTGATGTAGAATGTTAGTCAAAGGCCCCACCCCTATCAGAGGATTTTAGGGATTAGATGTGAGGTTATATTTAATAATACAGAGAGAACAATAAAAATTTATTTTACCTATCTCACATCTATTCCCTAGGCCTACGTTTGGTCGGTTTGTCTTACCGTGGGAGGAAGGCTTATCTTTTGGTTGCACAATAGTGTATGTAAAGATAAACCTACTCCTCCGGTTGTGGGCTAGGCCGCAATGGCCACACGGTAAGGACCTCAGCCCCCTCAGCGCGGCAAGCCGCTACGCCACAACACGTAACGTTGCAATTACCTCACTAAGGTGGCAATGGCGGTTTTGGTGAACCAAATCAACCACGACCTCCAGAGTGGCGTAATCCCCATTGTAGGTTATCGAGGGGGGTGGCGGGTGTTTAAAATTATCTCAATTATTCTGGTATGACAATCCAATAATTTTTTTTATAAAATTACTCTGTTTTAAAAAATTTTGGGGGTAATTTAACTAGAATTTCTATAATCCCTGTATTCGAATAAAAATTAAACTTTTTGAACATTCTGTGCTGAAATTTGGTAAGGGAATAAGCATCTTGGGGGAGGGGCGTCGCCTTTTAGGTGGGGAGAATGGGTGATTCTCCCCTTTCCCTCTCGGGAACCTATGGCATTCGATAACAGTATCGTTATCATAATAAAATAAGTCAAAATTGTAAGAAAATACTCAATAATAGGTGGGCAGGGGGGGAAGGTTTGGGGTAATTCAGACACCTTCTGAAACTTTGAGGATTCCCAATACCAAAAACGCTAAAAACGAGGTATTTAGGGTATGCCCCAAAAAAATTTTGGGACACCCCCACCCCCAAATTTTGGGGGTGTTGGGTATACCACCCTCCTCCCCTCCCCCAAAAAACCCGAAAACCTGCCCACCTATGCACATAAGTGAGATTTTTTCTGATTTAAACAAAGTTACTATTTTGCTATCAATATTTCGCAGAGACTGTGATTTTTTTACCGATTTCTACTGATTATGTCGTGACAAAGAATTATTTTTAGATTTTCCACCTACTTACGCGGTAAGATAGCCGGAACAGCGGAGAAGAACTACAAAATCATGAAAAGCGGGGGGCAGGACGATAAGCGCGGGAACGTCCTCTACGCGGACACGCTAACGCTCCTGTTCGAAGGAATCGCGAGAGTGGTGGAGGTGCACCAACCCCTCGTGGAAAACTACTACGGACCAGAGAGGATGCTACAGTTCGCCACAGAATTGCAGGTACTGCACGAGAAGTTTGACAGTTTAGAAGTAAATACTAGACTGGTTTTGTTTAAAAAAAATGTTTATTTATTTCGCATAAAGCAGGATACGCAAGGTCGATTTACTCAGCACTAATTGCGCAACTAATAACTACATATAACAATATTAACAAAGAATATTATCACAATGCAGTGTGTCTCAGCGGGGACTCGATCCAGGGACCTTCAGTATGCAAGACGTAAGATCTGCCACTGCGCCACAGCCCTTATAGTAATCAAAGGGGTAATTCAGCTGTGGATGCCCTTATAGTAATCAATTGTGCAGTGTAATGTAGCTATAATTATAATTGGTTGTTAGTTATTTCGTTCTGCACTAAATTATAGGCGGAATGCGACCTGCAGGCGGAAAGGGTTATTTCCGAATTCGTTCGCGCTCGCCAGTACGAAGGGAAGGCCAAGCTTATCGACTCCTACGCCCGGCAACCGTCCAAATTCGCCAATGCAGAGAGAATTGAACCTCTGGAGCTAGATGTTCTACTATCGGAGGTTTGTTTGTTTGTTTTTGTGACTTTATATTTAATAATAATAGCGTAGCAGAAAGAATTCTTTACGAAATTTTAGCTTCACCGTGTGCGTGTGGCTCATGGTCGTAGCCATGGGGTCTAGACTAGACCCCCCTTTATGGGTCTGCAAAGGGAAAAATTTTGAGTAAGATCCCCTCCACTTTTGGGTCGCCAGGGATAAAAATTTGAGGGCCTAGAACAGCCATTTTTTAAAAAATTTCTTGCGCTTCGTTTCGCTATGCTCAGCGCTCGATTAATTATAGTCTCCACTTTCAAATTTGTGTTACTTTGTTTTGTAATCTTGTATGACCATGCTGGACCCACCCCATTCTTAATGTTTTATTTAGTTTCTGCTTACAAATTTGCGTTATTTTGTTTTGTAATCTTGATACAACCACGCTCGACCTCCCTTTAGATTGTTATAAGTGGGATTAAAATTTAAAGGTTAGGAGAAGTAATTTTAAAAACATTTTCTCGCGCTTTGCATTGCACAGCTGTAATTCAATGTACTCATTTTTCAGTTGTTAGTGTTTTGAAAATCGAAAATTTTAAGGTATCAAATTGTTTGTAAAAAATTTTTTGTTTGTTTTATGGACTTTTTATTAAATCATAGAAAATTAATGAAGTATGTGAAATAAACAAATTAATAAACACTCCGCGAAGCGCGAAAAAAAATTTTCAGCCCTTTTATAACAGTTAGGATTTGGACCCCCTCCCTCCTTTTGGAAATTTTGTTTAGATTGGACCCCTCTTTCCGAAATTCTAGCTACGCCAATGGTGTGGCTATAATGTTTTTAAAACTCAACGGCAATACGTGTGGGAATGTGTACACAATGATGAAGTATTTATAGCGTGTTTGTAAATAATTTAGATCAGAAAAATTTTTATGGCGGGCATCTCACTTGATTCCGACGAAACAGGTGAGCATATTTCGCTAAAAAAGGTGCCAGTTGGTAACTCACACAACACCGCAACGCACTCAGACAAGCAGACTCCAAACATCCAGACATATAACAGCTAAACAAACAGATACAAAAACAAATAGCAGAACATAAAGCAAACATCTGGCAGCAACACATCACAAAACACTTTACCCACAAACACAACTCGTACAAACTATACAACACAATAGCACAACTAGACAACAAAAAACAAAGTACAGACAAAAACAGGGCAATCACATTCAACACAAAAACAATCACTCGCCCATACAGCATAGCAAAACATTTCAACAAACAATTTACACAATCCACCACTCACAAAACAAACAAAACATACCGCAAAATTACACACGCAATCAAACAACTAAAATCCACACCCATCACACTAACAGTACAGCAAACTATCACAGCAATACAACAAAGCAAAACAAACAACTCAGTTGGGCCTGACAACACAAACATAGACCACCTCATCATCAAGGCAACAAAGCACTACAATACTTTACACAACTCTACACTAACATAATAAACACAAACACAATACCACACAGTTGGAAACTCTCCAACTACATTCCAATTCCAAAACTAAACAAAAACATTAACAACAGCCAGTCTTTCAAGCCCATTTTTTTCACTCATATCCACACTTACAAAAACTTGCAAAAAATCATACTCTCATACATCACAAGCAATATACCAAACACAACATACCAACGCGGTTTCAAAAAACAACACTCCACATACACAGAATTACAAACACTTTACACTCACATAGCAGCAGGTTTCAACAAACCAAAACCACCACACCACACAGTTGTCGTAGCACTGGACATGTCCAAAGCTTTTTACACCATAGGTGGGCACCAAAATGCAGGAGCCTGCCCACCTATGTTCAACACTGTCAATCACCACACACTCATAGACAAACTCGCACAAACACAAGTACCAACAACAATCACAAAATTCATAAACAATTACATCAAAGGCCGCAGAGCATACACCTCATACAACAATCACAAATCAAAACAAAAACTCATAAAAACAGGAGTTCCACAAGGCTCCTGTCTATCACCCACACTATTCAACATATATGCATCCAGTGGCGTGCCCAGCATTTCATTTGGGGGGGGGGAAGGCGGTCTGTGGGGAGGGGTCCATAGTAACCCTGAGGGGGGGGTCTGGGGGGCGGTGTGTGTAAATTTGGGGGAGGTGTGAACCCCCTGGATTTATTTCTAGGGGAGATGAGAGGTCCAGAATTTCAAGGCTAGGAGGAGGGTGGACCCTACCCCGACCCCTCCCCCTATGCTCATCTATGTAGCCTATCCTTTTTTAGGCGAAATCAACATACATTTAAACTTTAAACTTTTAAAAAATAGGCCCCCCTCACCATAGGTGGGCAGGCTCTCGGATTTTGGGGGGGGTCAAATTTGAGGGGGGTGTCCGGCAAGACCCAAATTTTGAGGGGGGGTGTACCCTATATCAGACCTGTGCACTGCCCCCCCCGGGGTTAAAACGGGGGATGGCACGGGGGGGCAACTTTTTTGAAACGGGGGGGCAATAAAACGGGGGGGGGCAAGCAGGGGGGAAAGAAAAAAAGAGAAAAAAAGAAGGGAAAAGGGAAAAAAGGGACAAAAAAAGCGGAAATAAGGTAAAAATAGGTCTAAAATGGCTTAAAATACATTGAAATAGGCTAAAAACTGCAAAAAATTCGCGATGATGGCGTCATCATAGGTCAAAAATGGCGTCATATTTTTAGGGTACTTTTTCATTTTTTGGCGGGGGGGGCAAATCCTCCAATAAAACGGGGGCGGGCATTTTCAGACCGTGCACAGGTCTGCCCTATATTTCCGCGCTGCCTTAAAATGGGCTTAAAACGCGTAAAAAACGTAAAACAAGCTTATAAATGCTTTAAAACTGTGTAAAATTGAAATAAGACCTTATTGCAACTTACAAATTTAATTTTTTAAATTCTTTTATTAATAATGTGTTTATATATTCTTATAATTAGATTAGAAATCATGGGTTTTTTTTTAATAATTACGTAATAATAGAATAATAATACTATTGTCTTATAAATGTCTAATAAAGTCAAGTATCACAAACTTTTTAATCCATAATCTTATATTTAATTAAAGATTATTATTAAAGAAAAATTTGGGGTTAGACAGACCCCCCTCTTTTGCACTGGCGTGCCCAGGATTTCATTGGGGGGGGCGGTCTGGGGCCCTACTAACCCTGAAGGGGGGTCTGGGGGGCGGCAGCCCCCATAAATGAGTGTCTGGGGGGCGGCAGCCCCTTATTAATGGGGGGCCTGGGGGGCGAAAGCCCCCCAGCGGGGTCAAGGGGCAGAGCCCCTTGTCAGGGGGGTCCGGGGGGCAATGCCCCCCGGGGGAGAAAATTTTTAATTTAAGGCGCTAAAATACACTAAAAATTTTAATTCCAGATGATAATTAAAATAAATTTTAGGTTTTTTTATTCCTATCTATTTAAAACATGTGTTTAAAACGTTAATATAAAAAATAAAAGGTTAATAGTGTTTATAGTAGTTTTATTTAACATGTATGCCTTAACTATTGAGCGGCAGAATCGATTTAAAATTGAAAAACTGATATAAATTTTCAATTTAAACCACCTGCAAAGCGGGGAAAATTTGGTTTTTTGACTATTAATAATGCGTTTGGAAGGCATCAGGAAAGTTTCTGTATTAATATTTAGAAAAAAAAATTTTCTCTCCCAAAATTCAAAAAACGTAAGGGCCTTACAAAAAAATCCGGCTTCGCCGAATTTGGGGGGGGGCGGCACCCCCTCCCCCCCCTTGGGCATGCCACTGTATGCATCACACCCAATTAAACCACTATATAGCACAACAACAAGTATAACAACCATACTTACACGCAATACAAACATGGACAGACAACATCCAACTCACGCTAAATGCAAGCAAAACAACGTTCACACTATTCACACCAGACCCTGCAGAGTACAACACACAACTATCACTACAAATAAACAACACAACACTCGTCACAACTAAAAACCCAAAAATCTTGGGGCTCCCTAAGCTTACATTCAACACACACACACATCGCAAATACACACAGCAAGCACGCAAAACACTCATAATTGTAAATGCACTCACAGCAACATCGTGGGGTAAATCAAAAGAAACACACACGTAAAATGCAATCACTTGACCAATAATCGAGTATGCCAGCACAGTCTGGGGCCCCACAACATCAAACACACAAATTAACAAATTGCAAACAATACAAAACACTGCTCTCAGGGTCGCAACAGGACACACCACAGACACAAACACACACATCATACACAGAGAGGCTAAAGTCCTCCCAATAGCAACACACATTCAACTCCACGCAAAACAAGCAAAATTGGCAGCCAAGTACACAAACAATCCGCTCAATTACTTAACACAACAACCTGCACCCAGCAGGCTCAAAAAGCAAACAATATTTCACAACAGCAACTACACTACAAACATTCCAACAGACATACACAACAAAACTTACAAAGCACTAAAACAACAAATCCACACAAACACAGTCACAAACCACATCAACAACACTATAAACACAATACTTTAAACAAAAGCACCAGCAATAAGCAACAAGGAAAAAAATCTTCCTCGCGGGGTCAGGAGAACCCTCGCCCAACTCAGGGCGGGAAATCTCCTTCCTCCTACTCTTACCTACACAAAACCAATCCTACACAATACACATCACCAAACTGCCCGCTATGCAAAACACAAATACACACAACACAACATCTTTTCACATGCACACACAACCTTTAACACGACCATTAGACGAAGACCTCGGAATGAGTGAACACTGCATGCAGTGAACACTGTAGCGGTAAAGGTCGCCAACGTTATTAATGTTAGACGAAGAGTCTCAACCATATGGTAAAACTTTTTCGCCTCTTCTGGCTTTTCCTAGCGCCTACCCTTTGCATAATCTGCATAGGGAAGATAAGTTTCAGGTAATGCAACAACAACAACACGACCTTGGGAATAGAGGACCTTTGGGCTAACCCCGCAGCGGTTGCTGATCTCCTCCGAGAGTGGGAAGAGGGGGTGAGCAAGGCAAGGAGGTAACGTGCCAAACGGAACCAACTAGGGTTAAACGAAACTCTGGTTACTGGCAAAGGACAACAGCATATTTCGCTAACGGCAGGTTGATTTATGTAAAAGTCTTATTAGGTAACTGATAGAGTTTAATATTAGCTATACATTTTTTAGAATTATCGTCGGAATCAAGTGAGATGCATGCCCGAAAAAAATTTCTAGTTCAAATAATTTTGAACACGCTATAAACACTTCAAATTGTGGACACATTCACACATTTATTGCCATGAAATTTTAAAAACAGATAGCCACACGCACACCGTGAAGCTAAAATTTCGTAAAGACAATTTTAATTTTTACTTTGTTTGCGCGTTACGAAATATTTTGTGTGTTTTGACCTATGTTCAATAATTAATTACGTATTTACACCAAACATTATAGCGCCTGAACCTTTTATAAATGCGTTGGATATTTTCAATCTGTTAGTTGTAGTAATATCAAAAATATAATGTACCGAAAAATGTGAAACTCCTATAAAAAATTAAGTTTGAGTAGGCCATTATGATGAACTTCTCCATTTCCTGTACCTCGGCCTCGCTTAGTGTTTAGGTGACACTGCTGCACACGAGGGCTGAACTCTACCTGCGGTTCGTTAAAAGACGCGTGGTCGGCGCCCTATCGACTGTTTCCGATGAGAATCCCGCCAAACAGGGGAAGCTAAAGTCACTTGGTAAGAAATTTGTTTTACTTTTAATTTTTGGGAATAAATGGATAAAACTCAACTCTGTTGGCAAATAAAAAAAAGCAAAATAAAAAACAAAACCATTTTTGCCATGTCATTTCTCAAGAATCTCATCTTTTTGCCTCACGTGGTAGGGTAACTGACTTAATTTCGGCCACCTTTTTTTATTTTTTTGAATAAGTTTTTTCTGGCTTTTTCAATCAAGCCAAAATTTGGCCTAAAAATCAAACAATAGCTATATTTGTTATTCCATTGCAAATCTTGAATATTTCTGTTACACTTAAAAAAATCAGTGAAGGTTTAAACTTTTTTTTTAAAGTGGCCGAAATTAAAACGCGTGCCATTTATTTCGGCCACCTACAAAAAACTGGCCATAACTATTGCTTAAACGAACAATAAAAATTTCTAAAGGTTGCAAATTTACCCTTAGGTATTGTTCTTGGTACATATAACTTAATTTTTCCCGTTTGCGAACTTTAATAGTTATTAGCAAGACTTTAAATAATTATGTCAAAACCTTAAAAAAACAAGTTTTAATAATTTGTATTTTTTGTTCAATTTTTATTTTTGGCTTAAAAAACGTCAAAACAAAGTCAAACGAGCAAAAAAATTTCTTTATAAATACGGTAGTACAATGATATTTAAAAACAGCAAAAAACGGCAGGTTCTTTCACCTAAATTTTCAGGTGGCCGAAATTAACGGAATCTTAAAATGCGCAGTTAGTTAAACGCATTGCAAAATGATTTTGAAGAAAATATCAAAACATGAAAATTAACAACTTTTAGCCTTAAATAGACGATATTTTAAGGTTATATATTGCTTCGTTCTAAATTTGATACAGTTTGAACACAAAGCAAAAATTAGGAAAATCACAGAAAATTCACTTTTTGTATGAAAATGTTGATAATGTAGAATAACAAAAATAAAAAAACTTTTGCAAAAACACTTTATTCAACATTAATCCAGTTACTTTTGTGCTAGTTCTTTTGTGTTTTAAAAATAAGCCAATTTTCTAACACCCTAAATTGGTGGCCGAAATTAAGGCGTGGCCGAAATTAAGTCAGTTACCCTAATTTTGTTTTTAATTCTCTGTAATTTAGCCTTGTTTTAAATACACCAGCCGGAATTTTTGGTTTGGCCACGGCTCAACGTTAGGTCCTTAGAGCATACCATGTTAATAGAAACTATTGTAAAGACTATTGATCTTTAAGATCATTTTAAAAACATGTTTTAAATGTATAAATTTTTAGACCCCGTGCAAGGGGCTCTGCCCGCTTAACTCGGCGTCTGCCCCCAGACCCCCCAGTACCTCCCCAGGGTTAGTATTATACCCCCCAAATCGCCCCCCCTTAACAAAGGGGCACGCCACTGTTGATTAGGTAAGTATAAAGCTATACTTCAAGATGATTTATTGCACATTTTTTTCTGATAATTAATGCGCCATGTTTTCAGTCATAGGTGAGAAAGGGGGGCAGGGTAGAGTCCAGCCCCCTCGGCCTCGAAATTTTGGGACCTCCCCTAGACGAAAATCCAGGCCCCCCCCGCCCCCCCCAAATTTCCGAATTTTTTACCCCCCCTGACCACCCCCTCCAGAACCCCTGAAATCTGACCCCCCTCTCCCTTGGGAGAAATTTTAGGTACCTTTTTGTACTAAATTTTTTTCCAAAAACGTGAATTTTTAACATATTCATGTTTTTACACCCTTTTTACACCAGAGAATATCGCTTTTTATTCAATAAAATGTAGTATTATCCTATAAAAAACAATTATTAAACTTATTATGGTTTAAAGATGTTTTGCTTTGGACACCGGACCCCACCTGACCCCCCTCTAGATTTCAAAATTTCGCACCCTGGGTTGACCCCCCACCCTAAAAAGCTAGGGGGGGGGTCCGGGTCCCCCTAGAACCCCCACCCCTCCTTCAAAATTCGATTTACCCCGGGTAATCACCCCCCCAGCTTCCCCTGACCGTTCTCACCTATGCATGTAGATACGCATAGGTGAGAAAGGATGGGTTGGGAGGGGTAGGCTTTGTTGCCTAACGTCGAAATCTCCCAGAAGAAAATTCAGTTCTCCCTTTTTTCTAAAAGACTCAGTTTTATAAGTTTTGGTGAATTAAATGGATGGTGATACCGAATTTCCCATTTTTGTTGTTATTGTTTTGCTCTGTTAATAAAATAAAAAACTGTTTTTGTTTCCAGTACGGTTTTTTAGTGAAGATTTTTTTGGAACAATTAGGTCTTTTTTGGTTTTTTCGCTGTTGTGTTTAATAGGGAACTGGGCCCTACTTCCACGCTTTGTTCGTAATATAATTGTATAGGCAATTTATAAATAGTGTTTTATGCTAAAATTCTAGTTATAAACTTATCTTTTTACTATTTAACAATAAAAAATATATATACTTTAAAACTTTAAAATTATTCGATATTATATTACAATGAACAACGTTTTAAATTTTACAGCGACCTCTTCGCGGTGGGCGTTCCGCTTTGTGGAACCGTTCTCCTTATCTACCATGGAGAGCGCCAGGCAATGTCTATAGGGTGAACTCTATAGATAGCTAAAGACGTGGAAAAGGGGGGAAGAGTATTAGGGCTAAAAACATTATTTTATTCGTATAATATACAATATCGTCAATATGGATGTTGGGAATCAATAATGTGATTCAATCTACAATCTAATCAGGACTGGCAAATCAGGTGAGCTTTTAAAATCATTTAAAAATCTATTCACTATTTGCTTAAAATATTAAATAACATCACGTAGTACAAAGTATTTAAAAATCTATTCACTATTTGCTTAAAATATTAAATAACATCACTTATAATAACAGTAATATTTCTACTAACTATCCTTACGTATCCACAATTGCATAAAATTAAATGTTAATATTATCTATTTAGGGTAACAAGCAAAAGTAAGTTTTATTCTAATATTAATCTGCTAACTATTTATGTTATAACAGCCATATAAATACTCATATGATAAATATATACATTTACTTAATAATTTTATTGCATTTAAAAACTTATATAATGTCAATTTTTATATATTAATATGCATTATTTCAGACCTGTGCACGGTCAACCCCTGCTTTATTGGAGGATTTGCCCCCCTTCCCCTTTTATTCCCCCCACGCCAAACGAAGCAACTCCTAAAATTATGACACCATTTTCGACCTATGACGACGCCATCATCGCGAACTTTTTTGCAGTTTTTAGCCTATTTCAAATGTATTTTAAATCATTTTAGACCTATTTTTACCTTATTTTCGCTTTTTTGTTCCTTTTTTCCTTCTCCCTTTTTCTTTTCTCCCCTCTCCCCTCTCCCCCGCCCCGCCCCCTCGTTTTACTGCCCCCCCCCCGTTTCAAAGTTTTATCGCCCCCGGTCCCTCCCCCAGTTTCAAAAAAGTTGCCCCCGTGCCTCCCGTTTTGGAATTGTCTTTCCAATAAGACCCCGGGGGGCAGTGCACAGGTCTGATTATTAATATGCATATTTTTTTGCAACATGTATAACTGTACATTTATATATATATATAGGTAGGGTCATAACAGCTAATCAAGAAGCTAAGCTTTATATTACTTTATGTTCTATTATATTCTTATACTTGAATATTATAATATATATATAAAATTGTAGTGTGTTTTTTTGTTAGTTTTTTTAGTTTTGGCAGGATTTTCAAGGAGACATTTTAACATTGTAGAAATTCCAATTCTAAAAAAACATTATGTTTTAATTAATAAAATACTCTTCCCTTAAACCCTCTATAGGAGGTTGATTTCTAGTTATATTATGCTGTACTTGCCCAATAATGGTTGTGAGTTCCATTATGGTACAAGATAATGTAAACCGCGACACTGTACATCTAATGTACTATTATCGGAATCATATGAATCAAATCAAACAATAGGAACTTTTTTGATTAAGTAATAGTATGGATTCATTCAGTTACAAATGTAATTGCGTATTTAATTGTAATATTTTGTTTTTGTGTATTTAATTGTAATGTTTCAGCATGGTGGACGATGTATTTTTTATTATTCGCAAATGCGTTCGGAGGTCTCTAAGCAGCTCTAGTGTGGACTGCGTATGTGCCACGCCAAACAACGCAGGGCATCTGTTGGAAACGGAATATTTTCCCTTTACTGTACCAAGATTACTTTTTTCATTCAAAAAAGGAATAATACTCAATTCACACGTGCGTATAAGTTAAATCGTCGATCATTTCGGCGCTGGGTGTTTTTTATTATAAATAAATAATAATAAATTATTCAAATTTATGTAACTATTTACTAACCATCTGTAATAAATGTCACAAAATTTTTATCTGTTAGTTCCAATGTCGCTTAAATTGAATTTTTTGTGTGTAGTCTTCTAAAATGTGTGTGTGGTCTGATTACCCCAAAGGTTTTTTTCGTTGAAATTTTGCAAAAGCCTTGTATCGGTTCATAAAAAATTGTTACAACGTTTAAAAATTTAAAAAAGATCGTGATGTTAAAAAAATTAAAAAAAGAGTAAATTAAATTAAAGTTAAAAATACGCAAAACCCATTGATTTGTGTTTTGCGATTATAATTTGCTCTTTGTAGAGTCGCAACCCAAATTTGAAGAGCCGGTTCATCAAACTCCTCGGCGACGCAAAATTACTCTACTAAATAGGATGGAAAAACATTTTAATGTTTGTCATCATTTTAATTTAGAATTTGTAACGTCTTTTTTGTTCATTTTCAATTAGGAAATCGCGAATTAAAGGTTCTTCTCATTTTTTAACGCCGTACCGTTATTCAGACCTGTGCCTTAGAATGTTTCTGGGTCGGATTCGCTAGGGGGGTCCAGCAGGCATAGGTCACCGAAGGGGGGGGGGTGTGTAGGGGGGGGGGGTCACCCCCCCCCTACGGCCTCTGAGACCTATCCCCCCCCCTAAGGCCCATTTTTGACCCCTCCCCCCCCCCATCGACCCCTTGAACCCCTGACCCCCCCCCCCTAAGGCCCACTTTTTGACCACCCCCCCTCACTAGACAATCCCAAAAAATGCTTAAAAAATGGTCAAATTTCGTCAAAAAATTGTCAATTTTGGTAAAAAAAATGGTACCCGGGGTGTGACCCCCCCCTGCTTTTTTTAAAAAAAAACACCCCGGGGTGTGACCCCCCCCCCCCCCTGGAGGTCAAAAACCTCCACACCCCGGGGTGTGGACCCCCCCCTGAGCCGTCGAAGGTCGGTGACCTATGGGTTCACCCCCGGGTGGAAGGCCAAAATTTTTTTTTTTTGGGGGGGGGGGGTCCGGACCCCCCTGGCTTTTTAGGGGGGGTCAACCCCGGGTTCGAGATTTCAAATTTAGGGTAGCAAAATTTTTTTAACTCAATAATTTAAGTGTGTTTAGGTCTAATAATGAATTTTATGTATTAAAACAGCCTATTTAGGCCTAAAAAGTGTATTTAAACACTGTTTTTAACTAAAAACCCGTGTTTTTGACAGTAAATAAAAAAATATACTTCCAAATTGGTCGGGAGGGGGAGGGGGGTCCTCCCGCCGGCGGGGGGGGGGGTCAGCCTCGCTAGGGGGGGGGGGGTCAGGTCGGACCGCTGTCGAGCTTTGGGAGGGAGGGGCCCCTGGATTTTTTCTAAGGGAGGGGTCCAAAATTTTGGCTCTGGGGGGGAACCCTCTGTCCCTCCCCAAAAAAACATCTGTGTGCTCTTCCCCCCCTTCCGGATTTTATTGGGGGAGGCACGGGGGGCAATTTTTTTGAAACGGGGGAAGGCAGGGAGCGAGAACAAAAAGAAGGAAAAAAAGACAAAAAAGCGTAAAATAAGGTAAAAACGGTCTAAAATGGCTTAAAATGCATTGAAGTAGGCTAAAAACTGCAAAAAATTTGTTATGATTGCGTCATAATAGGTAAAAAAAATTGTGTCTAATTATTGGGTACTTTTTCATATTTTTTCGCAGGGGGGGGGCAAATCCTCCAATAAAACAGGGCGGCATTTTCAGACTGTGCACAGGTCAAGTCTGGTTATTACTTTTTATATTATACAAAAAGGTTTTTTCCAAATTACAATTCAAGGCATCTCCAGCAATAGTTTTGTCTCAGAATATGGTTTTTTGAAAATTTATCAAGTCGAGCGTTTGTTTATCTTGTTTGACACTGGTGGTTTTATACCGTTTCTTAGCCCGTTTCATAACAGAAACAGAAAAAAGCCAAAAACAGACAGGAGGCCCAAGTAAGGAAGAAGCTCCGTAGCATGGACATTGTAAGCGGCGCCTCCAAATGGAGATGAAGCGCTACACGTCGCTCATCAGTGTACTTGTGCAGAAGTCGCTTGGCAAACCCGAAGCGCAACATCAAGCCCCATTTCCGGTTAAGGTATTGGTAGTGACTGAGCGTATAAACATTCGTTGAGCCCTATTGGCTGGATTTGTTTTTAATAGTTGAAAATGTTAAAATACGAGTACAGTAAAGTGAGAAGGGCAGGCGTAACTGGCAAAAACAAGTACCTACCATCTAGTACCCTTGAATATATACTGTCTTGGTAATGGATCATTTTTGAGCTTAATAGTTTAAGCCATTGAGTCATTTTCTATAGCAAAATCATGGTTTTTTTAATTTTTAACAAACGTGATCGGTTCGCTGTGATACTTCGCCGTTATGTTGTTAAAAAGTTCTAGCATAAATACCATTTGAATTGATTTGATTTTTTTTTGCGTGAAAAATTTAAACTTTATGAGTTTCATCAGTTAATTAGTTTTAATTGTAACTGATTTAAGAATTATCGTAACAAGTGCTTCTATTATAAAAGGTAACACCTAAAAAGCTCACTTTATCCAAAAATTATTAGGGGGCTCTTAGTCTTTGTTCTGTATCGATCGCCTGAAATTTTTTTGCAAAATTGGAACCAGTTTGGTTTTTACGAATATTTTAGTTTTGGAATTATTCCTTAGCGCCCGCGGTGTCCTCACAACCATAAAATAGTATTATCGCTGATTTTTAACGATTCAATGACTCAATAAATAGAAAATTTATACGCTGTACTTTATAAGCGGAGAGCGTTGGGATACGGCGGCGCTGTAAAATCGATTATCAGCTTTTTGCAACACCAGGGGGTACAAATTGGCATACTCGCTGATGCCATCCGAGGACCATAGTGCGGGATCCGAATCCAAAAACTCGTTCTGATGATGCTTAACAGATGGAATAGCTGGCTCTACGCTGTTGAAGATCTGAAGGCATATTTGAACAGTCGGGGCGCAGGGACTTGGGTTGAAGCCCCTTCTCAGCCAAATTTTAATCGTAAAACTTTCGTTTTTATTTCTTCTCGCGCTCTCTTTTCTATTTGTTTTTTTTGTATTGCTTAATTTTTAGATACTCTATACTACATGTTATAACTAACGATTTTAGAATTTTTTTATCTACTGAACAATTTTTGGTTTCATATCGTTCAAAATCGTTGTTTTGCGTTTTCCATTTTCCCCTTAGGTTTGTTTCTTCTCAAAAGTGGAAGTCCCATTTTCGACGTTTCATGGTTTAATCAGACCTAAAGCGCAACGCATTCCTGTGTGAGGCTTTAACAAAAAGTATTTCCAAGGAGATAAACAAGGGACCAATTTTTTAAACAAAGATGAGACAAGAAGGTATATAAAAAACGAAGAAAAAAGGGTTGATACAAGTGCTGTGAAAATAGGTGAAGTAAAACTGCCATCTTCCCCCAAAAGTACGTCAGAAATAGCAACTATTTTTAATACTAATTATTTATATTTTGAGGGGAATGACATTGCCGTTTGTAATTTAAAAAGATGTGCATTAAAAACAGACACTTTTCACTTTTTCCCCGCTCAGGTATTATTTTACTTGCCCTTTCGAAAACTGCACATTGACGCCTTTGAGGGATTTTTGAGTAGGCCAGCTCCAAATCTCTGGTAGGCTTGGACTGGCGATTTTAGCCAATACATTGATGTCCCCCAACCGCTCAGCGTGCACCCAAATTGGTTCGCTGCAAGCGATTTGGAATTCTCCATTGCTCACTTTGCTATACATTTCCTTCATAGTGCGGGCAATGGGGGCGAACGGTGTAGCGCCTTTTACCACACGTTAGGCCAGAAAGTTTAACGTCTTACACATTACCTTCCATTAAGACAATAGCGCGACTTGTGAATGTGACTAACTTTTGTATGATAAAGTCTATACAAATGAATAGCGTCATTACGTTTTGGCTTATTGCCTAAAAAGCGCGGTGAATAGTAAAACTTTTTGTCTTTTATTTTGATAATTTTATGTGAAAACCTTACCCTTGCCCCCAATAGCCCACAAAATTTTTTTCAACAAAATATCTCCAGTTGTTCAGGAGTTATGACCCCAAAAAATAGCGTTTTTCGACAAATCTGCACGTGACAAATTTTCCTAATGGGTATTATGATTAAAGTTACAAATTATGCACTCAAAAAAAGCGGCTACTTTCTACTTTGGTTGATACCTCGATTGTTAAAATTGGTGCAGGATTTTTCAAAGATATTACGTTTTCCGTACAAAAAACCCTTGATTTTTTTGCTTAAGACACAAAGTGAAGGAAAAAAAGGTTTGGCAAACTTCATAAAATCGCTGCCGTCGTTTGGTGTTTTTAACTAAAAAATCGGAAGTTTTTTGTATGGAAATGCAATATTTCGACAAATATGGCATCGCTGAAATGAACCATCAAGGTATCAAATTAAATAGAAAATAGCCGCTGTTTGAGTGCATAATTTGTAACGCAAATCGTTATACCTATTGAGCAATCTTTCATGTACAGAATTTTCAAAAAACATTTTTTGGGGTCGTAGTAGCTCCTGGACCACGGGAAATATATTGTTGAAAATCTTTCTCCGGGTTATTCTGGGTAGGCATTAGGTTTTCACAAAAAATAATCAAAATCGAAGACAAAAAGTTTGACTCGGCACCGCACCTTTAAGGCAATTAAACCCATTTCAGGGCTAACGCTATATAAAATATTCTATATTTTTTTACATTATAGCTCTATGATATTTAATTTAAAAAAAAATGTCGATAATACTTCAAAAAATCATAAAAAAGTGGTAGCGGTAGCAGATTTTTCATTTTAATATAAAATAATAGATTTATTTAAAGCGCATTTATATTATTTCATTGTTCACCTACAATTCTCGCTTAACATGTCTTCATACTGGTGACAACTGTCGAACCATTTGAGCGGCGTATACGGCTAAAATAGTTCTAGACACCAGACTATGGGAAGTTTTCTGATAACGTAGTTGCGTCGGTTTGGACCAGAATTTCAAGTTTCTTTCTGCGCAAAGACAATTGATAGCTGTTATTGATAAATTTTACCCAAATCGGATGGTTTTTATTGTTGGCGAAATCTTTTGTTTGAAATTTTCTGACTATAAATACGGTTCCGAGCAAACAAACATAAACGGCAACACCCCTAAATCCATATGTAGATCGTAAATGGCAGAGAAAATACATAATTTGGGTTTATTATGATTAACATTACAAATATGAAACCATGTTTTTGTGCGTGTGCCTGTTTTGGGTGTTTTAATTATTTTTTCTCTTTGGGCAAGGGTTTTACCAATTAGTTTTTACATACATCAAATCGTCACTTTGAAAAAATATTTACTGTTTTGGGGGTGGTTTCGGGTGGCATGTTGAGCAAAACGGCCGTCCCATCAGTACACGCCGGTGGCGCGACATCTTTCAACGATGGCTGTGCGTTTCTGTGTCATC
>JASAMX010033677.1:0-15706 GCA_030248175.1 Microlaimidae sp. YZB2_3
CAGCCTGGGTATTTATTTCATTGAAATTAACCCGCATTTTTAAAAGTTTATTGTAAGCTTAATATTAGGGTTTTTTTTACAAACATTTGAAACAAAAAGTCCTCATTATTGTGATAAATTTTACGTTCTTATTAGTTTTGAGAAAAAATTTTGAAAAAAGTTTTGTTTTGAAATTTAATTGCCCTCCCCCTAGCCACCCAGGGGGTCACCCCCCAAAAAAATGCTTCATGTCAAAAATTGTGAAGAAAAAAATCGCGTACATTAGGTGTATAACTTGCGTTGGTGCTACCCAAACCCCAAGAGCACGAAGCGATCTTGAAATTAAGTGGGCCCCATATTAAAAATCGCTAAAAAGACCGGAAAACCGACCGCACTCAAATCAAACCATTGTAAAAAACTCATTGTTCCGAAAAAAGGCGAAAACCAACCGCAAATCCTAAAAAAAACTTATTGTTCTGAAAAGAGGCGAAAACCAACCGCACTCAGATCAAACCATTCTAAAAAAACTCATTGTTCCAATCCAGCTCAAATTTTTAGGAAAACTCAAAAAAGTATGAGCTTACTGCATATCAAGATGCGTTTCTTACCTCGTAGTAATAAAAAGTATTGATTTTTTGACTCCCACGTTTTTTACTGTATTGGTCCTATTGATGGGGTCATTCATGAACATTATTCTCTTTAAGTTTAAAATAATAGCTGAAGGTTTCAGCTACACACTGATATTTGGTCGTTCTTAAGATTTAATATTTTTAAGTTTAAATTTTGTCGCCAGTCTCAATTATCTTTGATCAAACTATAATTTTATCCTACCATATTTATTTATTCTTGTTAATTACTTACGTCCAAACAGAAAAATTTATTAAGTACCGGTACTTACAGTGAAAAAAGTTAAACTTACCACTAAGTTAACATAAAATTAAAATCCACCAGACCTGTGTACTGCCCCCGGGGTTATAATGGGGGGCAATTCCAAAACCGGGGGGGCACGGGGGGCAACTTTTTTAAACGGGGGGGCATAAAACGAGGAAGGCCAGCAGGGGGGAAAGAAAAAAAAGAGAAAGAAGAACAAAAGAGAAAAAAAAGGAAAAGGGAAAAAAGGGACAAAAAAAGCGAAAATAAGGTAAAAATAGGTCTAAAATAGCTTAAATTGTATTGAAATAGGCTAAAAACTGCAAAAATTTCGCAATGATGGGGTCATAATAGGTAAAAAATGGCGTCATAATTTTTGGGTACTTTTTCATTTTTCCGCGGGGGACGCAATAAAATGGGGGGGGCAAATCCTCCAATAAAGTGGGGGGGGGCATTTTCAAACCGTGCACAGGTCTGATCCACGGTAGCACGGTTTCAAAAACATGCGCATATAACAAACTTTCTCTAATTGTTACCTCATAACAGGGACGTACACGTAACTAGGGGGGGCGGGGGGGGCGGCCGCTTCCCCCCCCCGAAACGGTCAGACAGGGGGAAAAATAAGGAGAGTGGTTGGCGGGAGGGGGGCTTCCCCCCCAAATGGTCGCCAGATAGTAAAATTTGGGGGTTTTCAGAGGCTAAAAATTTAAAATTTTCTACCGCGTCGCTAATCATTCGGCGCCAAACTATAAAATAATTTTAATTCCAAACTATAAAAATGGCGTCTTAATTTTTGGTTACTTTTTCCTTTTTCCGCGGGGTGGGGGGGCAATAAAACCGGGGGGGGGCAAATCCTCCAATAAAGCGGGAGGGGGGGGGTATTTTCAAACTGTGCACAGGTCTGATCTACGATAGCACGGTTTCAAAAACATGCGCATATAACAAACTTTCTCTAATTGTTACCTCATAACAGGGACGTACATGTAACCAGGGGGGGCGGGGGGGGCGGCGGCCGCCATCCCCCCCGAAACGGTTGGACAGGGGGAAAAATAACGATAGTGGTTGGCGGGGGGGGGCCTCTCCCCCCCCCAAAATGGTCGCCAGATAGTAAAATTTGGGGGTTTTCAGAGGCTAAAAATTCAAAATTTTCTAGCGCCTCGCTAATCGTTCGACGCCAAACTATAAAATAATTTTAGTACCCCAATTGACCCCCAAAAACCAAACATTTTTTCCGCTTCGCTTTACTCAGCGGTCACTTTCTATAGTATACACACATATATCTCGCTATTTACCTTGCCTAACGCTAATGTTATTTCAAAGTTAGTACACTATTTTTTCTAAGTAATAAGTGCCACAAAGAAAGCAAAACAAACAATCATATTGGTTGATTTATGTACCTCCCCCCTCCTAAATTTTTCAGCCGCCTTTAGCATTGGCACAGATTTTTTTCATATAGGTATGTAGGTACCCTAAAAAACATGGAGTCGAGATGCTGTGCTTTGGTTTACAATGTGGGTGGGTGTAGCCAAGCCAAGGGGTCTGAAAGGTCTCTAAATTTTTTTTTTTTGCTCTGATCTAGGCTCTTTTAATGTGTGCTAATGTAATTTTTAACTAAGAAAACATGTTTTTACCGCCAAAAACATTAGCTAATAGGTTATTAGGCCAAAAATAGTGAATTATACAGCTTTATCTACGTTTATCCATGCTTTTTTAACGTTTTCAAAAATTAAGGGGGGGGTTACGCCCCCCAACATTTCAGGGGGGGGGGGGCGGAGCCCCCTTCCACCGAAATTTTTTTTGCGCTACAATCAGCCGCCCCCCCCCCTCCAAAAAAAAAAAAAACGAAACTCTGGGTACGTCCCTGCCTCATAACAAGCCATGAATCTGATTTTAAAATTATTGGCAAGTTTTTTTAGTATTTAAGAATATTTTATCCATATTTTCAATTATTTTACTAAGTATAAAAAACAAGTTTTAAAAAAAACTGACCGCCAATTCCAAATCTTCCAAACTGGACAACATATTAGCGGAGGCGCGAAGGAATTTTTCTCTGGCTAGTTCCTTGCGCAGGGCGTATTTGGGGTTTGACTCCTGGCACAGATTGCACAAGCGTTTTGTCGATATTTTCAAAGGGGAATTGACCTGAAATGTAAACAAAAACTAAAACCTTGTTCACGTTTTTATTTAATTTTATATTTTATGAGTGCTTTTGACATAGTAGAAGGGAACATAGGTGGGCAGGGGGAAGGGGTGGGGTTTTTATACTAAAAACACTGAAAATAGGGTATTTAAGGTATACCCCAAAAAATTTTTTGGACACCCCCCCCGACCCCCCCCCCTCAAATTTTGGGGGTTGGGTATACCACCTCCTCCAAAATCCGGGAGGTTGCCCACCTATGGGGGGAGTGAACTTCTTCTTTTACGACGTGCAAGCTGTTTTGTTTTACTTTTTCCCAATTCCATTTCCGTTTCAGTTGTATTCTTCTTCTGTTTGCCCTTGTGGCAGCGGTTTTTGCTTCCGTTAAGTCTTTTCTTCGCTGTTTCTTTGGCTGCTAGGAAATTGTTCCAATTATCCTTCGGATCCATGATCTTCATTAGGAGCGGCAGAACTGCAACAGACTTGTCAGCAATCGTAGTGCAGGGACTTCCGTCACGCTTTTCACCCAGCCGTTTAACGACGACATCATCGATGAAGATAATGCTGACTGCAGGCATCCCGCATAGAAAAAATTTACAGAGAAACTGCCACAAGTTCCTCTGTAACCCTCCTCCTTTATCCCGGCTTGGGACAGGCACTGTATACACAGTGGCGGAGTTTTTCAGTTGTATTCTTCAATATTGTCGTGTTTGTTGTGTTTTTGCTTTTAAAAAGTTTCTTCATTAATATTAAAGAAAAAAATTTTTCTCTTCCAAAATTTAAAAAACGTAAGTGTACCCCCTTACAAAAAAATACGGCTTCGCCGAATTTTTTTATGATATTTGGGAAAAATATTATTATGATATTTGGGAAAAATATTATTTTGTTTATTCAATTTTTTGTGTTTTTGTTGTTTTTGTTGTTCAATTTTTTTCAATTAGGGTACTAAAATTATTTTATAGTTTGGCGCTGAGCAATTAGCGAGGTGCTAGAAAACTTTGGATTTTTAGCCTCTGTATACCCTCAAATTCACGTTTGAGTATATGTAACTGAAGTTGAGTACAATGTACATGAACCAGAAATACAAACATAAAGCAACCAATTCTGCTTCTTTTTTTGGAGTTGGTAGAGACGGGGGAGATGGGGGTCGGTTTTAGGGGGGTAAAAGGAGGGTACGCCGAAAATGGGCATTTTAGTTGTGAGGGCATACCCCCTAACTCCCCGCTACCCCTCGGAGACCTTTGGATTACATACTCTTAGTTTTTGGCACCTTTGGATTACACCTTACTCGAAATCTGCGTTTCATCTGTAGGACAACCGTCAAATATATGTTTGGATCAAAAAAATCGCCCTTCTTCTTGAGGATAATATATTTTTTCATTTTAAATTAAATTTGCACAGAAATAAGCCAATTATATTGTTTAAAAGTAAAAACTACAACACTGTACTTATTTTGACAAAAATATTTAATTTATAATTTATAATGTTACTGTTGCTCATCCAGAAATTCAATGTTAAAGGTACTCAAATGTTCCCGATATTTGCGCACGTACAAAAATTTTATATTAAGCCATGTATGTATAATAAAAAGTTTTTAAAAAATTGTACCCATTTTTTGACATATTGAATAAAATTATTAGATGGTTTAATACAACCTAAAAAGGACAGACATACATATAGCTCAAATTTTTGGTTCTCAAAAATTGACCGTATAAAATAATTTTGCATTAAAAAGGAGACCTATAACAAAAGCCTGTTTCGTCCCTTGTTTGGACAGGCTGGACAAATATGAGGAGAAGTATAAATATATATAATAAATATAAAACACTGTTAATCGTGGTATATACAAATGGAGTGTTAAAGATTAATGCTTTGTTCAGATATTGTTTAAATAAACTAACTATATATATATAAACAAAATATATACAGTGTCCTTAGACAAAAAAATTAAACTAAAATAACCTAAAATTTGGAGGGTTCGATAATATTAAAAACAGAAATAGGTTTTTTTTTTGGCGATTCACCCCAAATCAGGGTGGCTTAGCATCCATGCTTGGGGATAGTACTGTATGGGGGCTAGACAGAGGAAGGAAGGGGAGGTAAAAACGACCGTTCTTTTGTCTAATTCGTTGTTATGGGGGAAGTCTCATATTTTGGGGGCACCTTCCAGAAAGGGGGGATGGGGCCGGTTGCGGGGCTGGCACGAAATTGTTGCCAGGATATTACGAAATTGTTTTGACTCCGCGGCTTACAAACAACCATCTCTTATTGTATATTCCAAAGTTTTTCATTTAAATGATTCAAAATCAAAATTTTGATCAATGAATTAATAACAAAAAGCAAAATAAAAAAAAAGATTTATATTTTTCTCTGTTTCCAATAGTGTATTTTTATATTTGACTAATCAGTATTGAAGGATGAATGTTGAAGATATGAGGGTTAGAATATAAAGAAAAGAAGTGGGGATCTTGTATTTTACCCCGTTCGCTAACATAGTGCGGGCTAAATAGCACTGTGACGCTACAGGGCTACCCATGAAAAAGTTATTGTTTTATTTTTAACATAAAGCAGAATACACAAAGCCGATGTTACTCGGCACTAACTGCGCAACCAAGTACTACATATCAATATTAACAAACAATCAGAATTATGAGAAAGGAACTCGATACAGGCCCCATAAGTATATAAGCAGACAGTCTGCCACTGTGCCACAATGTGGACCAATAAAAATTTTTACCTCAATTTATAAAACAACTTCAAATGCCAGGTAAAATTATGACGGTGCGTATTTTGTATCACAAAAATTAGTGGCAAGAGCTAAAAACAGGGCGTGGATATCCAGGTGCGTTTAAAGTTTGTAGTAATTCAATTTTTTTTGGTCCGGCGTTCATTAGCTTAAAGTAAATTTGTAGTGTTGTAATTCTGTAGAGGCTTTTAACATAATATATCAGATTATGAGATAAAACTTTAAAGGGGCATGTGATTCAATCGCGAAATTTCAAAATCCTACTGTTTACCTAAGAGCTGTAAGCGGGTCAAGGCGGCCCGTCCCAACCTTCTGCCGTATTTTTTATTTTTTATATACTGTTATTTAGAAAAAGCGGGCCAGTTAATACCAAGTAAATAAGACCCGATCGGTTCACAACCGTCCACCCCAAATAAGGCTAAATAACTGCTGGCTCGGCGTGGTCCAGCCCCTACTTCCCATTCATCTCTTCCTTTCCTCAGGCCCGGCCCGGTGTCGCTCTACGATTCCGGCTGAAATCACTGGATAACTTGCAGTGGGGGACGGGAAATGCAGTTGATACTAGTGATCGACCGGGGCAGAATTTTTGTTGGTGCCGGGGCCGAGGCCGGGGTAGAGAAATTTGGATTTGCCGGGGACGGGGACGGGGCCGGGGCCGGGGCCGGGGCCGGGGTAGAAAATTTTGCCCCGGCCGGGGACAGGGCCGGAGCAGGCGAAAAATTAAGCAGAATTTGTAATTTTGGTCATTTTTTTTCAAATAAAAATCAACATTTTTACTGTTAATTATTTGGTTTATGTAATGAATAGTCACATTTTAGAATTTAAGTACTTTGAGAGTAAAAAAAACTTATTTTTTATTACACAAATTTTTTTTTTCTAAGCAGAACAAAATTTTTATTTTAATATTTCAATTTTTCTAAACCTAAATTATTATTTTATTTACATAATATATGTACAGTTTCACGTAATTATTAGCAGTATATTCTTGTTTAAAGCAATATTATACCTAATCGCAAGCCATTTATGTTACTTTTAAAAAATGCTTTACAAATAGAGCAAACCATTTATGTTACTTTTAAAGAAGGCTTTACAAATATGTAGAGGAAGAGTTAAAATATTTACAAGGAGCATGTTTTGATCAGTAAAGCAAAACGTGGTAAAGAAACTAAAATCAAAACTGTGTACAAGTAACAAAAATATTTCACAATAACAAAATCTCTTCATATTAAAATATTTTTAATTAAATATGTTGGTACCTAATTGGCGAAATTTAACCGTAAAAATTAAGAATACTAGTCTTGCTTGAATGTTATTTTAAAAAAGAACTTTTACTCGAATTTCATTTACACACCACTATTCAACATTTTTTTAGTTTAAACATATAAAAAGGGTTAAAACGCACCTTTTTATTTTAAAAAATAAGAGCATTTTTAAAATTTTATTGTCAATTGTTGTAGATTAAAAAAACACTCTTTTTAAGTTGTAAAAAGTAAAATAGTATATTGCGAGTACATGAGACTACTCACTTTCTAGCTGTTTCAAGTTGATTGTTTTAATGATTTTAATCAAATTATTTTAATTTTAGCCAAAAATTATAAAATTCACGTCACGTAAACTTTTTCAATGTAATTATTTTCGTGATTTTGCAATACTTTTATAATTTTTCGAGATTTATCAAAAACATAATATAACCCAAAAAAATTTTTGATTATACACTAGGTTTTTGAATAAAATTATGGAAGAAAAAAATGCAACATTTTAAACGTTCGCGACTTTCTGTGCATATACCACTGATTTCTTGCGAAGAGATTTTTTTGCAGTCAATAATTGTTTTTTTGTGTAGCGCATTTACTTGCAAAAGTGGAAGCAAAGTTGCAATATGCACTGCAAAACGCTAACACTGTTACAAATTGGTGCACCCAAAAATAGCAGAAAATGGCGGGTTTTCAGTATTAAACTAGCACAAGAGTGCCAGTTTCAAGCAAAATATTTTATTTAAAAATTAGTATTATTCTTATTTAGCATTATGCGAAAACTTTTTTTAAATTAAATAGAAACAGTTCATTATTAACTTTTTGTTTTAAAAATTCACGTTTGGTGTCTTTTGGCTGGATACAAAATATTGGGTTCAAAAAAACTGGACTCACTCCGAAAGTTTTTTTTAAATTTTACGAATACTATTGTGTAGATTTACAATAAACTTAAAAATTCTAAAATAAAGACTAGAAATCAGCTTGAATTTTTTTAACGTAACAAAATTTAAAAACAATTTCCAATATTCACCTAAAAATAAACGAAAGAATATATAATCCAAGCAAATAGGGTAGTGCATTTAATTTCGGCACTTTTCCAAATTGGGCATTTTTGATTTTGGACTATATCTTTGGTAATCCTGGACGGTATACGACGTTTGATAGCTCAAATGAGACCTAATTATATGTAGATGACTGTCGTTAGCTTTTTTTTGTTATGTTATAATATTTTCATGTGAAATTGTGTGATTTATAAAAAAATAAAATTGATACTCGTTTTCAGAACATGGGCATTTCATGATTACGCAATAAATTGGTTTAAAAATTAAACTGTCCTGGTAAAATTTAGTCTATTTTCCGAATTTTTAGTCCCTGTGGTTCTACGCTGCGTCTGTGGTGAGCAATCGTTATAAAATAAAATAGTGTAATTTCGGCACACATATTGCTGTAGGTAAAAACGGATTGAATTAAGTGGTCGGGTGTTAAATTGTAATTGTAAATAGTTAAAAGACAACGTTGAAATGTGTAGGGGTCATAGCACTGCACTTAAACTCGATTAAGAGGGTCCTTTTAAAAAGTGCCGAAATTAAATGCACTTTTTCCCCAAATTTTGCTCATTTTGATACCATTTGGTATTTTAGCTGTAACTTTTTGCCAGTTAAACGTTGAACAACAAGTAGAAGCTTAAATTAAAAAAAACTGTCTGGAAATAATGATAGGCTTTTAAATTTTTGAAAATTATGCATTTTTTGACTGAGAAACAATCAATTGTTTTTAAAGTGCCGAAATTAAATGCACACATTTAATTTTGGCAATTTTCCATTTTTTTTTAAAACTGATTTAATTAAGTAAAAAAACTACTTTCGTACAGTGAAACTTTTGTGACGCAACGCAGTATCGTGAAAGCTTCAAAATGAGCTATCAAACATGAAATTCGGGCTATACAGTGAAAAGTTACATCGGAAAAACAAAAAAGTGCCAAAATTAAATGCACTAGCCTATGTCCAGTTGTACAAAAAACCGTTCTAATCAACTCACACATGATCGAATATTTAAATAATCGAATTTAATCATCATTTTCTGCTAATTTTTTGCACAAAGTGATTTAGTAAAATAGTCTTAAAAAAACGAGTTTTTTGGTGTACGAAATATCGCTGTGCGAGAAAAGTTTTATTGAGTGCACAGAAAACAGCTTGCTCGTGAAAAGTCACAAGTGCAACATTTCTTGTAAAATTTAGGTAAAAAATTCCCTGTCTAGCCGAAAATTCTCTTGTTTTATATATTTTTGATATTAGCAGTGATATTAAAATAACTCCAATATATGCAAAATACGTCTTGTGATTATGGAAGCAAATAAAACCTAGCTGACCTCGATGATTTGCAGTATTGAATCGACTATTTAACATTAAAATCATTTAAAACTTTCAGTTAAACCGTTTTATATTTAAGATTAAATACCATATTTTAACAATTATTTATCAAATTACACAATTTGGAACAAAAATACAATTTTTTAAAGCGTGAAAGTTGACTAATTTTATATATATATATATATTACTAACAAGTTACTAATATGTATATTTTTTGAAAAGCAGGAATTAAAAAAATATGCGTTCCAATTCGTTTATTTAAAATTTTATAACCGCACAATTTTAATTGATCCCTTTACGTCTCTTATACAAACTTACTAGAGGTCAGCCAGATATAATTCAACCATAGATATCTACTGTCAAACTCTCATCTTGTAAATAAAATCTACAAACGGCTTTTAATACTCAAGATATCTTTAAATTTTTAGAATAAGGATTCGTGATTAAAATAAGGAATCTTAATAAAATAAAGAGGCTTTCGAAAATCTTAATATAGCATAATAAACAATAAATATCCTAATATTAAAACAATTAAATTAGCTCTGTAGATAAAATCTTGTATAATATTTCACTGTCAAAAATGTTTAGAAGCGCTTTAAAATTTGCATTCTTAGGGGTCCTTACCCCGGTTTGCCCCGGCTTATTTGACAACTAAATTGCCGGGGCCAGGGCCGGGGTAGAGAGAATTGCGTTTGCCGGGGCCGCGGCCGGGGCCGGGGTGGAAAAAAAGTGCCGGGGCAAGCCGGGGCCGGGGCCCCGGTCGATCCCTAGTTGATACTGCTCACAATGGTCTGTATGACTGTGCAGTCTACCAAAAAAGTAACAGGAATTGATAGTTTTAGACTTATTTTCCAAACTTCAATGTTACTTATGAGAGATCACATAAGAATTTTAAGGACTCTGAAATGTCATATAGTATTTGTGATCATGTCATAAATATTTTGTTCTATAGGAACAGTTGTGGGAGGAGCTAAAAATTACGTTCATTGGAGATAAATTTTTCCCTAACGCTATTTGGCTGAAAGTGGTTGTATAACGTCATAACTCTGTAAAGATCCTTAACACTACAACTTCTATTTAAATAGGAGAGTTTTAACCATGCAATTTCAAGGATTGGATGTTGAAGTTTACTTGCAATTACAAATTTTAGTACAAGAAATATAGCAGTAAATAGCTGTAAATTCTAATCCTTGAATTTCATGTAACCAAAATTGAGATCTAAAAATGCGGTCATAATGGTTAAATCAACTTAATTGGTTGGTTGGAAAACCGCGCAAAAATATTAAAGTAATGTATACTATTTATAATACTAATCGACCAATCAGCTGCGTACGACCCATGCTTATAAAAAAACGACATCATATGTATTTTATTTCTTATGGAAGATTTACCGATTGATTAATCCCCAAACATTTACATATAATATAAACTGCATAAACATCTTTTAAAAGAAAACTAAGATATATAGATCCGGAATTATAAAGTTTTATTGAAAGTTTTGGCATTTGGTATACTAAATTTAATTTTTTCTAACACGTTTCTGCATATTTCTAAGAGACAAAAATTTGTGCCTAGCCAACAGTCGTACGCAAATAACCTCTAAATTTAGTATAATCAGAACTTAATTTAAGAACACAAATAGCTCATATAACAATACGAATGCACCTTAATATCTAATTCTTTTTCTGTTTAATGTATTTTTTTGTAAAACCAGGAATTTTCTGAGAGTAAATAGATTAAATTTGTATCGCCATTTATGATCCTCGTCAAATTAACGCTGTAATTAATTATTGCAAAAAACATTACTTTATAGTGAGGCAAAAAGTTTACACAATATAATCTACCTTCATGAAGTAAGGTTTGCTTAGATTTAGTTGTTTATTTTATATTTTAATATAATTTAAAAATCCGCAAGTTTGTACTATATTCTACAAAGAAAACCATAATAAAATCTACCTTTATGAAGTAAGCTTTGCTTAGATTTAGTCGTTTATTTTAAATTTTAATATAATTTATAAATCCGCAAGTTTATACTATATTCTACAAAAAAAAACCAAGTAAAACTGCATCGATACATTGTGTTAAACAAATTAAAATCAGTTTGTCGTCCAGTCTGCCAGTGGTCCTTATCCGTTCATATCCGGAACGTCCGCTTTTTTATGGCTATTTATAAACCTAGGCACATCAGGCGCACAGGAATATTCAGGCGCGCTCAGGAACGGTCAGGAACGATGACAATCACACCACCACTAATCACACCGCTTGGTGTATATAAAATACCACACCAAATATATTGTTTTTAAAAAGTTTAGGACCAATAGATCCGAAGGAAGATAGAACCCAACAAACTTAGACCTATTAACAGTCAAAATTTATAATTTTTTAAACAATTTCAATTTTTAACTAGCAAATAAACGGCTGCCACTTTATGCCATTAATAAGATTCATATTTTTACATAAAAATAGCAAAATTTTTGCTTAAATGAATTTTTTGAATGTTAACTTTGTAATTTTTTGTTTATACTTATCTGTTCCAAAAAACAACAAATACACAGAAAAGAAAAAAACTACAGAATTATTGGATTTTTATTCTCTGAAGTAAATTTTCTTACATCTTTCGTCCAACTGGTAGGTTTTTTAACCGATTTGATAGATTTCACTGGTTATGATGATAGTTTTAACCGATTTGATAGATTTCACTGGTTATGATGATAGTATAGTATAGAATAGAATAGAAATTCAACATTTTATTTTACAAACACTATATATATATATGTATAGGAAACACTATATTTGGAACAAAACCCGCTTTTTGCTGTTTTAAAATGATCATTAAAACCTCAAATTTTTTTGCAATTCCAAGATTTAGGGGATAAGCCCCTTCTCCCATTCTGAATTAGGGATTGTCTTTTTTTGGAAGAAAGGCTGGAGCTCAACACATTGTGTGTAAATATATTGCAAATTAGAGCATTTGTTTGAGTGCTCTATTTTCCTATGGTTTTCATATAATCTAATGTAATGTTATATTTCAGTTTGTTTTTTTGTTGTTTATATTATTACAATTCCAATTGAAAATGCCTTTAAAAATTTTAACATTTCAAAAGATTGCTTTGATTGTTGGTATTTTTTGTGTTTTATATCATAAACTAAAAAAGCTAAAAATAAAATTCTTTATATTCTCACTATATTCAAAGCCAATATACACATTACAACCAAGAATACACAGGAGGCAATAAAATATCCAGATGTACACAAATTTTCAACTAAATTTTGAACATGTCCTATTATAAAACATCTGCTTGTTGCTTGTTCTGTGAGCAGCAGTTTTTAAAAGAGTGTTTTGTTTGAATATAATTTAACTTCTCCTACACTCCTGTTCCGGTATAAAAAATTACTCCACAAAATAATGAGTACTGACTTCACAAGAAACTGCTACGCAACAAAGGCAGTAAATTAGTTAGGGGAAATACAGAAATTAGTGTGCACAAGAGTCCCATGTGCTAAATTAGTGTTCTTGCAAAATTTTTGTCAAAAATTTGACAGTGTGTACAGTTAGAAATTCTTATGCTAGCCCTTACTAAATTTTTTTATCTCGGGGTTAGACCCTTTTCAAAAATCCTAGTCATGCTATGCACATGCAACTCTGTGCACTGTCCAGAAATGTCTCATAGGTGAGCTCAAGCAAAGGGGGGAAGGCAGGGTTGGGTCCACCTCCTGGCTTTAATTTTTGAACACACCTCCAAAAAAAGAAAGGGTCCCATTTCCCCATAGTTTTTATTTTATTACCCCAAATTTACAAATGAGTTTTTTTAATTTTAAAAATTTTAAATGATTCCATATAAAAAAAAAAATGTAAAACCACGGAGAAATCTTAATCCTAAAATAACAGATAATAATGACTGGGAACGAAAATATGATATAATGATAAAGTATTATATCATAAATTAATATAATCATTACTGGGAACGAAATTTTGTTCGACTTCTGTAGCCGCACTCATAAAGCGCGATTAACCAAAGATTAACCAACGATAGTTGATTGGTTTTTGCATTGGCTCACATAATATAACATAAATTGATAAAAGACTCAATTCCTTTAAATAATAATTATGTACAATAAACTTATAACATAATCAAACATACAGAGGAATTAAATTTTCATCAATTTAAATTAATAATGTGAACCAATGCAAAATCAAAATAAAATTCGTCTTTTTTAATTTTATTTTTTTTATTTCGAAATTAAAAATTAACAATATCATGTATTTAACTTTTTTCCAAATATTCCTAAAATTTGACAATTATTTATATAAAAATACTTTAGTTAAAACAGTATGTATACTTTTCAAGTCATAAAACATGACAAAAAGTCCAAAAACCATGTTTAAAGTCAGTTTTTATCAGCCTTTTAATCCGATTCTCTCCTTGTCCATGAAAAAAAGACGTCCATACTCAATCTTTGGTTAATCCTTGGTTAATCGCGCTTTATGAGTGCGGGCTAACGGTAATTCCCATGGACCATGGACCAACTCGGACCCAACATGGACCCGCCCATGAGGGGTGAAACACTCTCTTTAACAATGCAAATCAATATAAAATTGTTAGTTTTAACTTTTAAAAGGCTTAGGCTTAGGCTTAGATTGATACTAAGCCTAAGCCTAAGCCTAAGCCTGAAGTGCACTAACAGTTTTATATTGATTTGTATTGTTAAAGAGAGTGTTTCACCCCTCATGGGCGGGTCCATGTTGGGTCCGAGTTGGTCCATGGTCCATGGGAATTACCGTTAGCCTGAGTGCGGCTACAGAAATTAAATTGTGTCAATCAAGGACTACTACAATGATGTAGTGGTCCTTAATTATTCAAGTAAGGTGTGGTATTTTTTTACACCAAATGAAGTGGTGTGATTGTCATCGTTCCTGACCGTTCCTGAGCGCGCCTGAATATTCCTGTGCGCCTGATGTGCCTAGGTTTATAAATAGCCTTTTTATCCGGATTTTTTAAAAAAAATGGTTGGTTGTAAAATCTGAAAATCGACCCAGATTGGGCTAAATTAATGTTTAATATAAAAGTAGACACCGATTTTTTTCATTAGATGCAAAAAACCTTCTTTGAATCGTTAAAATTGGCTAATAATTGACAAAACCGTCAGCCTCTCGAGCGCCTCTCAGCCTCTCGAGCGCCTCTCGAAAAAGTAAATAAACCGATACAAAAACTTAATTAAAATTCTTTAAATTAATTTTCTTAACATAAATTGCATTCCGTATTCAGTTTTAAAGTGTTTTAAGAGTAGAAACTTGCCAAATAAATTAAAGCTCATCAAATAAAGCTCAATAACGCTCTCGAAGGGCGCTGGAGAGGCGCTCGAGAGGCTCGCTCGAGAGGCTAACTAACTAACGGAAGTATTGAGATTGAGCAAACATGGGGTGCATAAAGTTAGTAACTTTACGATCGTGATCTTTGCCGACGGTTCTGCCGACGGTTTTAAAAACTGCCGACGGTTTGATAGTAAAATTGCTATAAAAACATTAATACCTAAAACAAACTGTCGGCACTAAGAATATAGATAAAATATATCATTCTACGCAAAATCAAATTTAAATTTTGAATAATTATTTGCAAAATAGCATAAAATCTTATATTGAAAACCGTCGGGGAGTTGCCGACGGTTTTAGGATGTTGAATGAATTTAAAAAGTTTTTTAGCGAATCTTGATTTTAATAATAGCTCTTAATTTCAGTTTTCATAGACATAAAACGTTAATTGAATTTTAGATTATTGCGAAATAATCGAAAAAATTGAAATTTAAACTATCGATTTGCGTGCGTTTTTTGGAATTTGCATATGTCAATTATTTTAATTTGCATATGCTCCGCCCCTCAAAATGTAGGATTTGAAACTATTTTTTGTTTATCATTTTTAGTTGTACCGATGTCTTTTTAAAAAATAGCATATGCAAACTAGCATAAAAAATTTTTAAATTCATTTAACATCCTAAAACCGTCGGCAACTCCCTGACGGTTTTCAATATAAGATTTTATACTATTTTGCAAATAATTATCCAAAATTTAAGTTTAACTTTGTGTAGAATGATATATTTTATCTATATTCTTAGTGCCGACAGTTTGTTTTAGGAATTAATGTTTTTATAGCAATTTTACGATTTGATTTTAGTTAGGTATTTTTTTAAAACCGTCGAGACAGAACCGCGTCCGCGAAGTACACAATCGTAGTAACTTTATGCACCCCATGTTTGCTCAATCCTCAATACTTGCGTTAGTCCGTGGTTAATGAACTACTTAATAATGGATGGGATTGGGAATGTGATTTTTTGGTTCCGAGCAACAGGGTTGCCA
>JASAMX010033678.1:0-21230 GCA_030248175.1 Microlaimidae sp. YZB2_3
TTATGCACGTCTTCGTTCGTTACGTATTGCTGTATTATATATTTTTGGTTAAAGCTTAGTAGAAAATTACAACTGTACAGCAATTTCAAAATAATCGAAGAATAAAATTATAAAAAAAACACAGAAAAAGGTGTAATAAACAGTTCCTATTACCTGAATTATTTTTTGCCTTAAATCTTTGCATAGGTCAGGTGCGATTAGGTAGCCATAGTCTAAGCTAGTGTATAGCCAATTAGAAATGTTTCTTTAATTAGCAATCATATATGTATATGTATGAAAAAATTGTGTTTTTAAAAAAACAAATTACCTGAAGCCATGGCAGTAGAAAAGATATGAAACAAACTTATTAAAATAAAGTTTTCCGTCAAACAAAACATTTTTGAGCTGCTGAATTAATCAGAGACCTTTTAACAGCTTATAATATTGAAAATTATAGCATATTTAATTAAAATACAATTTTTTTGTTATTTATCTCGTCAGGGTGAAAAAATTCAAAACTAAATGAATTTCGCGCTATTGCTTTAAATAGGACCGGTTTTCGTGTGAAGCATCGGCTAATGTAGAATAAACTCTCTTTTACGCAATTTTGTTTGTAAGTTTAAGTATTCCTTAGAACTAACTTAAATATTTTTGAAGGACGTATTGTTTACAGCTGTCAAAAAACCTTCGATTTGTAATTCAAATTTTGGATATTTAAAAGAACTGAAACGTAGATAAGTAAACAAATCCGTAAATTAAATTAAATACGGAAAAAAGAAAAAAAAGTTTTGGGAAAAAAAAGTTTTTTTGTCAGAAACCGTTTGAAAAGGGCCTGAGTTTTATATCAAATAAACATCAAAAAATTATGATTACAAATATCAAATTTGATAAAAAAATGTCATCATGACTGAAACTATGTAAGTAAAAAATCCACTTCCTTGATTATAATTTTTTACAGTTAGCTTATGGGATTCTTTTTTGCTTAATCGGAAAATTCTTAATCTAATAACTAGAGTAATTATTCTAAACCCTTACATTTTCTCTGATTAACTTCGTGCTTAATCTTTTATAGTGGCATAAGATTGCGTACGCGCTATTAGATCGCCCAGACTGTTCATTTAAATTATATAACCAATATATATCCCCTGCTTTTTTCAAAAATAAGAAAACAAAGGTAATTATACCTAAAACGTTGTAAATCGATTCCTTCTGACGTGGCAAAACAATCACTAAAAACAGCCTGGTAAAAATAATCAAGCAAAACGAAAAAGTGTCGTGATTGGTGTTTGATGCATATGAGAACTATCGCATTGATTTAACGTTAAAATAATTCCTATCGTTTCAAAAAAACAAAAAAAGTTGAGACAATCACCCGTTCCTATCTCCAATATCAGGCTCCGTTTCTACCCTCGAATATCATGCTCCGGAGCTTCCGCCATTTAAAGCAGATAATGCTTCGAAGCTAACCTCTTAAATTAGTAATTTTAAAGTTATTTAGACTTAAAATATTTTTGAAGTTATTCTATTAGCATTTTTAGGATTATTTTTATTGTTTTTAATAAGTAAAAAAAATTAAACACGTTTGAATTTAAGGGCCCCCAAATGGTGGGTACTATTCGCGATTTGCGGCTATCCGTTTTGCTTAGTAGAAATCAAAGTGGGAGGAGCTAAAAGAAGGTCGATCGGCAGTCATCGGAGAACCTTTTTTTCCAGTGCTCATTAGTGAAAAGTGATTTTTATAGCGGCAAATTCCTGTTAAGATCTTTCACAATCAACAACTTTCGTACTAATGCGAGGTTTTCTACCATCGTGAAATGTTGACAGAGTAATCTATGGCAATACTTTTCACTTATTTTGCTTTAAAAGAAAATACGATTAGTTTTTGTTTGATATATATATATATATATATATATATATATATATATATATATATATATATATATATATATATATATATATATATATATATATATATATAATGTATATGCGCACTACAATTTTTGTTTGTTTGTGTAGAAATCCCAACCCAATCTTTCTTCCCATATAGTAACTGCTGTTCATATCATCCACCATAGGTGGGCAACCTCACGGATTTTGGAAGGTATAGCCGACCCCCGAAATTTTGGGGGGGGATGTCCCAAAATTTTTTTTGGGGTATGCCCCAAATACCCAATTTTTAGAGTTTTTAGTAATGGGACCCCCCAAAATTTAGGAAGGGGTGTCCCGGGTACCGTCAAATTTTAGGGGGGGGGGTGTTGGCAGTTTCGAGATTTTTGGGGGTATAACGCCCTCCACTGCCCACCTATGCATCCCACACAATATTAGAGCTCACTACTATTTTGCAAAGCCACGGATTTTTATGGAAATTAGTTTGTTGATGAGCAGCATTAAAAATATGGTGTGAAGGCTCTATCTTGCTGATACGTACTTTTTTTTTAAAAGTGACCACGCCGAGATCGGGAATTGCTTATATGTGGGCAGCCTCCCGGATTTTTTTTGGGGGGAGATATACCCGACCCCCGAAATTCGGGGGGGGGGTGTCTCGAAAATTTTTTTGGGGGTATACCTTAAATACCCCATTTTTAGGGTTTTTAGTACTGGGACCCCCCAAATTTTAAGGGGGTGTCTGGTGTACCCCCAAATTTCAGGGGGGTGTCGGCTAAAATCGGGATTTTTGGGGGGCAACCCCCCCTTGCCCACCTATGGAATTGCTATGCTGTCACGCCGAAGTTTAATGAATACGCTTCTATGACAGTGTTTAAAAACAAAGTATTCACATTTTTATTTTAGTACAAAATAAATTCTTTTATAAGCTTATAGAAAATACAAGTAAATTGTGCATTCAATATGCAGTATACTAAAACGAGGTGCATTTTCGTTTGCTTCTTTATTTAATGCCAATCCATTCTTCAGGCAACAAAAAAATTGTTTCGAGCAAAAAATAATGTCTAACGGTTTTTATAATTGTACAAAGTCCGGGTACCACAAAGTCTAAGTTTTAAATTTGTTTCAAATTAAAAAGAAAAGTTAATGAATACATCTGTTAAAAAAATTAATATGCTGTGGGTTTTTTGTGTTATTTTAAAACAACATTATGTACTGTGATTGCGTCGCAAATGGGGAATTTAACTCGCATCTCAGTGAGATGCTGGTCAAATATTATCTACGCAATTAACAGTGACAATTAAGATCTGGTAAAATATCTACGCAATTAACAGTGACAATGAAGATCTGGTCAAATATCCACGCAATTAACAGTGACAATTAAGATCTGGTCAAATATCTACACAATTAACAAACAGTGACAATTAAGGTACTCATAAAATTTTAGTCTATGGTTGAATTAACCAACCTTAGCCCTTAAAAATTGGCATTTGGTTCCAAATTAAATAATTTGATATATAATTATTAAAATATGGGTTTCGATCTTTATTATTAAACAGCTTTTGTTGAAAATTTTAAATGGTTTTATTGATAAATTGATTCAATACTTACTGAAATTATCGAGGTCAACTAGATTTGATTTACCTGCCTATAGGTCTTTTCAGACTGGGTCCACTTGTGCACGCTTACAAACCTTAAACTTAATCCACTTTTTGGACTCCATCAAATATTTCTATATTGGCCAAAAATCAGTAAATAAGCATTTTTAAAACAAAAAATTGGTCGCATCGCATGTACACAAAGTTGTTAAACAATTTTGATAATAAAATACAAATAATGGACGCGGTTAAAAAAATGGATTAGGCCAGGTCCAGGTTTTAGTAAAAACAGAGAAACACAGTTCAAAAGGACCTGTTTTGAAATTAGCCCCGAAGTTCTTTTTTACGTTTTATGCTTAATAATCAGAAAGGATTACTTTGAAAAGGGGCTAAATGAACTAAAATAGTTTTTTTATTTAAAATTTAAATTTTAGTGGAAACTAACAAATTTTTAAATCTAACCACTTAAAAAAAATTTATACGCCTGTATATACACCTTTATATATACGCCTTTATACGCTTGGATGAAACAAATTTAAAACTTAAGCTTTTTGAATACTTTTCTTTGTTTCTAAAAGTTTCATCGTAATTTGTTTAGCGAGAACCCCTTCGTTGCTTGATCAAATCGATTTAAAGTCGATTGTCTGTATTGTTTTATATTTCACAGATTAATAAAAAAATTATATTTAACAATATTGTCTGCTTCTTTTTAGCGCATTAACCAGGAAGACCTTAATTTTTACTGTGATTAAATAAAATACATAAAAATGCAAACTGAAGTATACCCTTAATTAGTATAACAACAATATTAATAACACACTGCAACTTTAACCACACTACAATAAATATAAAGCTCAAGCAAACCGGCATTTTAATAATAAATGGAATATCAAAAGCAATCACAAAAAGGCAAGACTAAAAATTAGAAGTAGACTCCGACAAGAAAATAAAGATTATGTGTCGCTTGTTAACTAACGTCAACAAAATTTTGCATAATTTTTACATTTTTCAAAAATAAAGCTATCATCAGCAATACAGCAATAAGATGCCACAACAGTTAAATCTGAAGAATACATGATTTTATAATTAAGATTCGATTCGACAGTATTGCCCAGTATCCAAATTTTTCGCCACAACTATAGCTTCATTTCCAGCATTAGGCACAACATGATAAACAGTAACCCTAAAATAAAATTAATACTGTTTGCAAAACTTTTTTTCGTCATTACTCCCCAAAGTAGCGACACCATTTCAAAAATTTGAAAAACCCCGGAAACCCTGCTTCGTCTTAAATTTGGTGAGTCACTTACAAAAAACACTAAAAATAACGTGTTTTTTTTGGATATATCATCTAAAAACTTTTCCGATATACCCCTCCCTTCACAGGTGGGCAGCCTCCTGGATTTGGGGGTATACCAGGGGCGTAGCCAGGATTTCGGAAAGGGGGGTTGTACTCCATACAAATTTTTCGAAAGGGGGGTTGTAGGGGGTTGTACTCCAAATTTTCAAAATACCGTAAAAAAGACATTAAAAAGGGTAAAAAATTTTTGCGCTTCGCGCTAAGTGATTCTTTTTGCTGTTATTTGCATTGTTTTTTTAAGTTAAACTTGAAAAATTTTAGGTTTAAAAAGGCATAACATTAAAAATCGTGCGACAGCACGAAAAAATTTTCAAAAATTGTCTTTGAAATTAATTAAAAACCACTTAAAAGTTGTAAAAAGGTATATAAGTGTCGAGCGCTGAGCGGAGCGAAGCGCGAGAAAAATTTTTAAAATTTGTTCTCTTAGGACCCCCAAATTTTTACCTCAGCCAGCCCAAAAGGGGGGTTACAACCCCCATAACCCCCCTGGCTACGCCCTTGGGGTATACACGACTCCCGAAATTCGGGGGGGTGTCTCAAAAAATTTTTTCCAGGTATACTTCAAATACCCCATTTTTAGCGTTTTTAGTACTGGGATCCCCAAATTTTAGGGGGGCGGGGTGTCGAAACTATAATCGGGATTTGGGGGGTATAATCATACATGGGCACGGGGGGTTGGGGGGTTAACCCCCCCAAATTCTGAGAAGGGGGGTTTAACCCTCCCCCAGTCAGAAGTGGGGGGGGAGAAAAGGTTAACCCCTCCCCCCAATTTTGGAAAACTGAAGAAAAAAAATTTCTTTAAAATGACTCCTAACTGCCTCCAAACTTAAGTTTTGAGGTCAAAATGAATGTTTTAAGCAATAAAAAGCTCAAAAATGCTGGGCTTTTTGACCTAAAATTAGCTTTTTTTACCTATTTTTCCTTCAAAATCGAAAAACAATATGGGTAAAATCGTTAAATGCACTCCAAAAAAAACGATATGGGTATTTTGCGTTTCTCGGATTTTAACCTCTCCCCTAATTTGGGGTTTAACCCCCCACTCCGGACCAACTTGCCCATGTATAGGTATAACCCCCTTCTGCCCACTAATGCCTCCCTTCAAAATCTGGGAGGCTGTTCATTTTTACGTGTTACGTTAGTCTCTTAAAAATGATGTGCACAGAGACCACAAAACATCAAATTTCACCAGTTTATATGTTTTGATTAGGTCATTAGGGCATGGATTGATAGCGCACGATAGTCTATGTATGGGAGACAATTTCACATTTTTTCTGAGGTTTTCCCGTATAAAAAAAATCAAAATCTTGACTTCTTGGGTACCATCTTGCAAATTTGTACCCATAACACCCATTGTACAATAATTTTAAAACTAAAATCTTCTTCCCCTCTTGAGAAAATTTTTAACCTTAATTTTTTATTAAAAACGTGACTTTTTGCTCTTGGAAAAAGACTATAGGAAAAAGCTGCGCTCTTCTGCCACTGAACATGAACAAACAAACAAATTTTTACTCTACATGTAGCCCGTGTCAGTCATACCGCTGACAAATAATTTTTCCTGTATATATTTTTCGGATTAATTTACTAACTTTTTTAAAATTCAATCCTTCTATGATATTCCCTGGACTCCAAGGTTTGTAATGAGACTTTGTTTAGTCCAATTTGGTTTGTGGTTGGGAAGACGGTCCGTACCCCTTTTGGTGATAATGTGTTGTCCAACATTAAGATGTTCATGTTAATTTTATTTATTTCAACCGCATTATGAAGATACTCTCTGAACTATAAGCTTTTCAATGATATTTCATTTAGCCCAATCTTTTTTGTGGTTGGAGAGGCAAGTCCATCCCCTTTTTTTGTGAAAATTTCTTGTCCAGCATAAAGATGTAGATGTTCATGTTGTTTTTTATATATTCGACACTCATTATGAAATTTTCCAGACTGTGATCTTTGCAATGATATCTCATTTAGCTTAATCCGTTCTGCGGTTGGAGAGTAGGGCCCTTTTCTAGTGAAAATATGTTGTCCAGTATTAAGATGTCCATGTACATCTTTCAAAAAAAACATTTTGGCTTTCCATTGACTAATTACTCCAACCAAAAAGTTTGATCCAATTCAAAGACAAAAATTTTTTCAACTTACAAAGTGCATAGGGCCTCCTTTTTGTGAAAATTCGTTGTCCAATCTAAAGATGTCCATGCGATTTTTTTAAAATTTCAACCCCTTTATGATATTCTCTGTCTGTAAGCTTTGCAATGATATCTCTTTTAGCCCAGAAAGGTCATTCTCCCTTTTAGTAAAAAAACGTTGTCCAGCATAAAGATGTCCATGTTCATTTTTTCAAAAAACATGATATTGTGGCTTTACAATGGCTAATTACTTTTACCAATAAGTTTAAGCCAATTCGAAGACAAAAAATTTTTTAACTTCCAAAATCGATAGGTGAACCTCTTTTAATGAAAATGCTTTGTCCAGTCTAAAGATGTCCATGTAATTTTTTTTAAATTTCAACACTTTTATGACATTCCGGCCAATGTAAGCTTTGCAATGATATCTTATTTAGCCCAATTCCTTTTGTGGTTGAGGAGAAAGGTCATCCCTCCTTTTAGTTAAAAAAAAACGTTGTCCAGCATAAAGATTTCCATGTTCAATTTTCCAAAAAAAAAACATGATATTGTGGCTTTACAATGGCTAATTACTCTTACCAATAAGTTTAAGCCAATTCGAAGACAAAAAATTTTTTAACTTCCAAAATTGATAGGTCCTTTGGTGAAAACGCGTTGTCCAGTATAAAGATGTCCATGTAAGTTGTTTCAAAATTTCAACCCCCTTACGACATTCCCTAGGGTATAAGCTTTCCAACGATACCTCATTCACCTTAATCCGTTGGGTGGTTAAGGAGGAGTTAGGGAACACACAGACAGACAGACTGACACACACAAAGACATTGCGCCTATTTATATATAGATATCAGCACAGCACTCACTATTAACCAATTTTTGTAGAACGATTGCGATTTCCTTTTAAGAAATGCACAAAAATCAGTAAAATACAATAATAAAACCTAAATCTTATTTTAACTTAATCTTAATTAATTAATCTTAATCTTAATCCCTCAAAAGAAAAACAATTAAAATTTAGGTACGCGTTTTTAAACGTGTAACTAAAAACTAAATTTTAAAAAAAAATCAGCACAATGTTTTTATTTAAAAATAACAATCAACGCAAAAATAGTTTGCAACGAATCCTTAATTTTACAATCAGTAACTTGTTTAACATAAAAATAATTTTAAGAACTATGAAAGTAAATTAATTTGGGACAGAATTTTTATTTCGCGGCGAGGCACCGAGCCAAAATTATTATGGTAATTAGGTTCATACCGTATTTACCAATCTAAGTAAAAATGACCTGTTTATGCATTCGTCTTGAAGGTAATTTATAGCAGCTTGGGAAATCATCATACAGCCACTCAGATATACTTGTTGCAAATAATGGCAATGATTGGCAAGACTAAGCACAGACTTATCCGTGACATGATGAATACCTATAATAATTCCAGATCGATGTATCAGATAATTAATTTCTTTTTTAATTATTTCTCTTAAAAATAACCACCAGACCAAACATTATTATTTTAATATAATTATGTTAAAGTTTTCTACAAGCAGCATTTGGCTACAGATGGTAAACCTTAAAAACCAATGAAATTGTTTTGAAAACATCAAAATTTTATGTATTGTAAAACTTATTTGTTATTTTAAAAATTCTTTTCACCAGAACAGATCCTTTAAGGCCGGTTCACACGGGACGGATAGCGGATAGCAGATAGCGGATAACCGTACACACCGGAATTGCCTCGGATAGCGGATAGCGGATAACCATTCACACTGGAGTAAAAATGGCCTCAGATAGCAGATAGTACGTTCACACCGGAATTGCCTCAGATAGCAGATAGCGGATAGTACGTTCACACCGGAATTGCCTCAGATAGCAGATAGTACGTTCACACCGGAGTAAAAAAATGGCCTCAGATAGCGGATAGCAGATAGCACGTTCACATCGGACGGATAGCGGATAGCAAATAACCGTTCACACCGGAATTGCCTCGGATAGCGAGCAGATAGTAATGGCATCGGATACAAATAAGGCGAGTTGCTGCATGCAACAACTTTGTACTGCTGGCAAGCTAAATGAAAAATATTTTTTCTTTTGTTTTTTTTTGCTTTTTATTGATTTTACAAACATATTTTTATAAATTTCAATTGTTTAAAGTAAAATATTTTTTGAAGTATTTTCTGAAATATTTTTTTTTGGAATACAGTAGATTTCATTAAAACCAATGGTTTTTAAATAGGTTACAAAAAGCTAGAAAGTATTTCTTCAATTTATGTATTGGCTTGGGTTTGAAATGGAAATGCATTATGAAAGATTAAAATTACAACTTCTAGCTTAAGGTAGAACACGGATGTTATGACGATTTTTATATATTAATTTTTGTCTGACAAAAGTATAGTGCGATCGAAAGCTCAGATTATGATGAATCCAACGGTAATAGTTTCATCGTTTACCGGCTGTTCTATTTTGAGATATAGTTCGATGAATTTAAAGCTCAAAAAAATAGTTTTTGGTCATTTAAAAAAATTGATTCGCTCAGTTTTCTGCAATTTTATAGAAAGTTAACGAAAAATAGGGGACAACTTTTAGATGTGGTTTGGAGTCAAACGTAATTCAAAATTTTAAGGAAATTAAAAAAATCGATGTTCTTAAAAGAAATGCAAATAAAAAAATCCCGAATTAGTTTTTTAATCAAATACAATTCAAAGTATTGATTAGGCTTGTGTCTAACTATTTCCAAACTTTCATTAAAATCTGAGCAAATCAATTTTTTTTAATTTTCGTTTAAAATTTTTTGATTTGACGCCGGGAAACTACATTTTAAAACGTTTGTTTAAAACCTGCTTTTACGAGAAGAACCTTAAATGGGCCAGTAGCCGTGCGGTTAGAGCGCCGGACTTGGATTCCGGAGCTGTGGGTTTGAGACTGCCCTGGGCATTAACGTCAAATTTTTTTTTAATTTGTAACTTTTTAATTAAATAAAATGTTTGTTACTCAAGATACGCTAAATCAGAAATGAAAAAAATAGGATATTTTTGATAATGAATTTTATTAATGTATTGTATTTTTGACATGTATTTTATTGGTGTCATTTGATGATTGTGGACGATAACAATTTTTTAAAGAAAAATGGATGTCAAAAATTGAATCAGCAGGTCAAATTACTGCAGTAAAAATTAATTAGAAAAGATCTGCCGTCAAAATCTAACTGTGGTGTTTTACCTTAAGCTCCACTGAACTTATCTACGCAAAAAATTATATGCAAAGCACCTTTAAGCCATAATCATTCCCTGGTCTAATTGATACATTTATGGATTGGATCCTAAACGGAAGAGCATTAAGCAAATACAAACTTACAACCTCTATAACTTTAGATTGGACAAAGTAATTTGCGCGAAAATTAATATGCCATAACACCTCTACCCATAGGTGGGCAGCCTCTGGGAGTTTTTTTTTTTTGGGGGGGTATACCCGACCCCCGAAATTTGGGGGGTGTCCCAAAAATTTTTTGGGGTATACCTCAAATACCCCATTTTTAGCGTTTTTAGTACTGGGACCTCCCCAAATTTTAAAAGGGGGGGTCCGAGGTACCCCCAAAGTTTAGGGGGGTGTTGGCTATAATCAGGATTTTCGGGGGGTATAACATAACCCCCCAACTCCCCTCTGCCCACATGTGCCTCTACGCCATAATTCATTGCCTGCTTTTATTGGGAAATTTATGGATTGGTTCCTGAACAGAAAATCATTATGCAAATTTAAAATTACAAAACTTAATTTTAGATATCGGTCAAAGTGAAATATGCGAAAATTTATATTCCAAAACATCTCCTTGTCATAATCCATTCTCCGTTTTAATTTCAAAATTTATATGGATTGGGTCCTGAACGGAAAACCATTATGCAAATTTTAATTTATTTAATTTCTTAAATTTGAATTAGATAGAAAACTTTAGTACTTAAAGAATAAACTAAAAAACAAAACGTATTCAAGTAACTAAATAAAAAAGTGCGGGGTGGCAGACGTTAAGACAGGACCTGTCCATATGTCCATCTCATACCCATCAATCAGCATCTTTTATATCCAAACATGCGCCACGGTGAAATCGCCCGTTTTCCTGCTCAATTCACAGATTAGTTTTTCTAGTCTAATTAAACATAATTATATGAAGTGTCACCGTAGAAAAGCCATTTAAAGATACAGGCGCAGTCTATTAAAATGATTGGTATTTTTTAAAACTCCTATCTACTTTTGACAAAAGTTTGCTAATATTTCACGTATCTAGTCTCAGCTTTTTAGATTTTAAAATTTTTGAATTTTATATTTTATTTTTCCGGCAGATAATACATGAATATTAAGATTATTTATTTTATAAATAAATATTTTTTTTTTATTTTTGAACACAAAACTATTTTAATTTTCCATTTTTATTTTTTTTAATTATTTCAAATTTCAATTTCACACAAAACCAGCTACAGCCATAGGTGTTTTTGGTCGGGTCCGCTAGGGGGGGGTCCACCCCCCGTGTGGAAGACCAAAATAATTTTTTAGGGGGGTCCAGGGGGATCCGGAACCCCCTAGCTTTTTAAGGGGGGTCGACCCCGGGTGTGAGATTTTAAATTTAGGGGGGAAGTCAGGGGGGTCCAATTTTTTAGCAAAATTTTTTTAACTCAATAATTTAAGTGTTTTTAGGTCTAATATTGAATTTTATGTATTAAAACAGCCTATTTAGGCCTAAAAAGTGTATTTAAACACTGTTTTTAACTAAAAAACTGTGTTTTTGACAGTAAATAAAAAAATATACTTCCAAATCGGTCGGGAGATGGGGGGAAGGGGGTCAGCCTCGCTAGGGGGGGTCAGGCCGGACCGCTCTCGAGCTTTGGGGGGGAAGGGGGCCCCCTGAATTTTTTCTAGGGGGGTCCAAAATTTTGGCTCTAGGGGGGGTGGACCCCTCTGTCCCCCCAAAAACACCTATGGCTACAGTTTAGTAAATTTGGGAAGTAAAATAAAATTTGAGGTTAAAAAATGTGATTTTTTCCTATTAATTGTTATTTCCTTTAATGTTGTGTACCTTGATTGGTTTTTTCTCATAATACCTAATACGTATATTACTAAATTCTTTATGAGCTTTTGTTAAAAATAGCATGGCATTTATTATTAAAACTTTCAAAAAATATCAAAACAATCAACAATGTTGTTGATTTCAAGAAAATCAAAGGATTTAATCAAGAACGCGTAACGACGGTCCGGGGAGGCGGAAGGTCAAAATAGTTCCAAGAATTAACGGGAGTACGACACAATAAACCGTCAAATTGTATTTTTTTAAAAATTGCATTTTTGTTCCAAATTGAACAATTTTATAAATAATTGTTAAACTATGGGATTTAATGTTTAATATTAAACTGTTTTTGCTAAAAAAATTTTATTGGATTTATTGTTAAATAGACTATTTAATTATTCAAATCATTAAGAAAAATAGATTGTATGTTTCATCCGTTCTGGGTAAATATTTCCGCAACAACAATTTTTGGGGAAAAAATTTCCACAGCAGTATTTCCTTAGCATTATCTCCGCGGAAAAAGATTCCCAAGAAAAAAAGTTCCGCGACAAAATTTTTCCCGCTTTTTTCGTTTTGTCATATAACTGCAAACGCTGGCAAAATAGTACACAAGCGCAAACATTTTTGGAAACAAAAATTTTGTTTTTTTTTGTTTTGTCAAAAATTGTTTGTATAAGTAAATAATATTTTTTTATAATAAAGATTTGAACGAAATCTTTAATTTTCTTCATAAATTAATTTTTTTAAAATGCTTATTAGTGATGTTCCTACCTTCCAATATAAAGCTCCGGAGCTCTGGCATTAAAGCGAAGGAAGCTCTGATGTGCGCCTGTTAAATAAACAATTTGAGGCTTATTTAAGCTTGAAAATGCATTTTAAATTACTCTATTTGTATTGGTAGGACTATTTTTATTGATTAAAATAAGTTTTGGAAAAAAATTAATTTGCAAAAAATTTTTGACAAAATAATGTATGGCATCACTCTTTAATCATTCATGAAATTAGTACAAAAATAGGGCGGAGCTCCGGAGCTCCAGACCTCCGGAATAATTGCAATTTTTAACGCACAGTCAGCCAACGTGTCATTTCGACTTATTCTGCCATATATTATTATTAACAAAATGATCTGAGTGCTAATTTTTCGAGTGAGAGAACTTGTTTTATTAAGTTTGTAAAAAAACAGTATTTAATTAGTATTTTGTAAATATTTTAGTATTCGAATAATCCAAAATATTTGATACTTTTTGAAAAACTGAATACAATACCAATAAAATACCGACCTTTTCAAAATAGTATTTATTTAGTATTTAAATACTAATTAAATATATATTTTTTACCCAATACATAAATTAAAGAAATACCTCGTAGCTTTTTGTAAGCTTTTTAAAAACCATTAGTTTTGATGAAATCAACTGAATTCCTAAAAAAATATTTCACAAAATACTTCAAAAAGTATTTTATTTTAAACAATCGAAATTTATAAAAAAAAGTTTTTTTAAATAAAAAAGCGTGATTTAAGCAAAAAAAAAAGAAAAAAAAAAAGATCTTTAATTTGGCTTGCCAGCAGTACAGAGTGGTTGAATGCAACAGCTCGCCTTATCCGCTATCTATCTGAGGCCATTTTTTACTAGGGTGTGAACATCTGCTATCTGCTATCCGCCATCCGAGGCAATTCCGGTGTGAACGGTTATCCGCTATCGGTTATCTGCTATCCGAGTCAATTCCGATGTGAACGTGCTATTCGCTATCTGCTATCCTGCTATCTGAGGCTATTTTTTTACTCCGGTGTGAACGTACTATCTGGTATCCGTCGGTGTGAACCAGCCTTTAGAGCAGAGGTGTGCACATAGGTGGGCAGGGGAGTTGGGGGTTCCATAGGTGGGCAGGGGGGTTGGGGGGGGGTTATACCCCCCAAAATTTCAGATTATGCTGACACCTCCTTCCCTAAATTTGGGGTATCCGGGGACACCCCCCTCCCAAATTCGCCTCCCGGAGAAAAATTTTTAAGCGTTATAAAAGGACTAAAAAAATTTTACCTTAGTAAAAAAAATTTGTGTTTATATTACCTTGTTTATGTCATATGCTTATTATTTTCCTATTATTCAATAAAAATAAGCCTATAAAACAAAGAAAAAATTTTTACAAACAATTTAATACCTTAAAATTTTTGATTTCCAAAACATTACAGCTGAAAAAATGAGTACATTGAATTACAGCTAAGCAATGCAAAGTACCAAAAAATGTTTTTTAAATTACTTCCAACCTTTAGATTTTTAATACCACTATATAGCAAATCTAAAGGGGGGGTCCAGCGTGGTCATATCAAGATTACAAAACAAAGTAATACAAGTTTGCAAGTGAAGACTATAATTAATGGGACGCTGAGCGAAGCGCGAGAAAATTTTATAAGAATGGTCGTTCTAGACCCCCAAATTTTTATTCTTGGCGACCCAAAAGGGGGTCTAACCCCAAATTTTTCCTTTTGCCGACCTAAAAACGGGGTCTATCTATACCCCCCTGGCTACGCCCATGTACATGGACGTAGCCAGGATTTCGGAAAGGGGGGTCCAACCCTGAACAAAATTTCCGAAAAGGGGGGGGGATGCAAGGGGATCCAAATTCTAAACGTTATAAAAGGGCTAAAAAAAATTTTCCGCGCTTCGCACGGAGTGTTTATTGCCCTGTTTGTGTCACATACTTCATTATTTTCTTCTTATTCATTAAAAAAATCTATAAAACAAAGAAAAAAAATTTTACAAACAATTTGATACCTTAAAATTTTTGATTTCTAATACATTAAAAACCTAAAAATAAAAACTTAAAAACATAAAAATGAGTACATTGAATTACAGCTGAGCAATGCAAAGTGGGAGAAAATGTTTTTGAAATTACTTCTCCTTACCGTTAAATTTTTAATATCACTATATAACAATCTAAAGGGGGTCTAGCGTGGTGGTATTAAGATTACAAAACAAAATAACACAAATTTGGAAGTGGAGACCAATTAAAACATTAAGAATTGGGTGGGTCCAGCGTGGTCATACCAAGATTACAAAACAAAGTAACACAAATTTGGAAGTGGAGACTATATAATCAATCGAGCGCTGAGAGGAGCGAAGCGCGAGAAAATTTTTAAAAAATGGCCGTTCTAAACCACAAATTTTTATCCTTGGCGACCCAAAGGGGGGGGGGGCGTCTAACGTCTAACCCCAAATTTTTCCCTTTGCCGATCCAAAAGGGGGGTGGGTATAGACCCCCTAGACCCCTCCTGGCTACGCCCATACCCATGTATGTATATAATCTTTAATTAAACATAAGATTATGGATTAAAAAGTTTGTGATACTTGATTTTATAATCAAGACAATAACATTACTATTCTATTATTATGTAATTATTAAAAAAAGCTATGATTTCTAATCTAATTATAAGAATATATAAACACATTATTATTAAAAGAATTAAAAAATAAAATTTATAAGTTGCAATAAGGTCTTATTTTAATTTTAGAGTTTTAAAGCATTTATAAGCTTGTTTTACGTTTTTTTACGCGTTTTAAGCCCATTTTAAGGCAGCGCGGAAATATTAGGTACACCCCCCCCCTTCAAAATTTGGGTCTTGCCCAACACCCCCCCCCCCCCCCCTAAAATTTGACTCCCCCCCTTTATACCCCCTCAAAATCCGAGAGGCTGCCCACCTATGGTCCCAGTACTAAAAACGCTAAAAATAGGATATTTGAGGTATACCCCAAAAAAATTTTTTGGGACACCCCCCCCCTCCCCAAATTTCGGGGGTCGGGTATACCCCCAAATTTTGAGGGTCGGGTATACCCCCAAAATCCTGGAGGCTGCCCACCTATGGTTATACCCCCCCAAAAAAAATCCCGACTATAGCCGACACTCCCCCCTAAAATTTGGGGGTACCCCGGACACCCCCCCCCCTTAAAATTTGGGGGGTCCCAGTACTAAAAACGCTAAAAATGGGGTATTTGGCGTATACCCCATAAAAAATTTTCGCTAAATAAAAACGCTAAAAATGGGGTATTGTATTTGGCGTATACCCCATAACAGTTTTCGGGACACCCTCCTCCAAATTTGAGGGGGTCGGGTATACCCCGCCAAATCCGAGAGGCTGCCCACCTATGGTTATACCCCCCCCCCCCAAAAAAAATCCCGTCTTTAGCCGACCCCCCCCATCCTAAAATTTGGGGGTACCCCGGACACCCCCCGCCCCTAAAATTTGGGAGGTCCCAGTACTAAAAACGCTAAAAATGGGGTATTTGGCGTATACCCCATAAAAAATTTTCGCTAAATAAAAACGCTAAAAATGGGGTATTGTATTTGGCGTATACCCCATAAAAATTTTCGGGACACCCTCCTCCAAATTGGGGGGGTTGGGTATACCCCCCAAATCCAAGAGGCTGCCCACCTATGGGTGTGCATGAATATTCCATCTGACCGCTTAAAATACTGTATTTTAGCACTGTTTTTACCTGATAAAGATATACAACGTAGGTTCGGTGCCAGAGAAGCCAAAGTACATACTGCAACATCACTAATACCTTTGTTTCCTCTAAGATACAAAACCTAAAAAAATCTAAACATTTAAGCAAAAATAATATCCTTATAACCGCCGAGAAAATATTTTTAAAAAATAATATTTTTATGACAATTTAAAAATGCGGCTTAATTTTTAATTTTTTTTTAATAAGAAACTCACAGATGACTTTAAATTTAATTTAAACAAATTTTGAGGTTACAATTAATTAAAATGAAATCTTAAAAATAAAAATCTCGAAACATCACGTTCGATTTCAAAATTAAGTTTTGAAATATTAAAAAACCAAAATAATTGAAAAAACTGAAAATTTTAAATTACCTCTAAAGTGCGACCGCAAGTCTCAGCCAAACGTCCCATGATATTATCATCTAATTGTGGATTAGATATACCTACAAATTCTGAACCAGTTAAAAACAACTGATTATATATTACTAAATCTTTACTTTTGGACTAGTTAAATCCTACTCTAGGAACATAAGGATTTTTATATTTAGGCCGGTTCTGGTTGGACACCCCAGCTATTTTAATTTTTTTACAGTAAAATGGCGAAAATCTAAAGCGTATTCAAATCCAGAGGATTTTCGGGTATCAATTAAAAAAATTTGAGGGAAAGAGAAATAGGTTAACCGCTGACCAGCATTAGGGTTTTATTGGAATTTTGAAAGGCGAGGAAATCATAAGGCGAAGGCGCATTAGTACTAGACAATTATTTTACCAAATATCTGTACAAATTCAAGAGGTTTCCGTGTAACATTAAAATGTTAGGAGATGCCGTCAGCTTTAGTTAGTTTTTCTTGTTTTTCAACCCCTTGTCTGAGATTTTCACCTCTACTTCTATGTTTGAATTCATCAGTGGGAATTTTAGGGGAGCGGGGGAGAACTATTTTTCAGGAGTATTGTCCCCAGTCCCGGACGCCGAAGGCAAAAATCTACCCCAAAAATGACAGGAGCGGGGTTAGATTAGTTTTTGCTTAGCTTAGCTTTTCCTTAGGTTTAGGTTTCGCTTAGGTTTAGGCTTGAGTTTTGCTCAGACTTAAGTTTTGCTAAAGCTTAGCTTAAGCTTAGCTTAGATTTTGCTAAGGCTTAGCTTAGATTTCGCTAATGCTTAGCTTAGGTTTTGCTTAGGCCTAGCTTAGTCGCTGATTTTCTTTACCGTTTTTGAGGTAGGTTTTGGCCCTTCTCGTCCGGAACAGGAAAAACAGGATGCCGGAAAATGTCAAGAATGTTAAAACCAGACAGTTTTTCTAAAACAACCCACCACGAAAAACAAGAAAAAAAATCAAAATAACTTACCTGATATATCCAGGCAAGTGAGCCCTGAGCAGTTCTCCGCTATCGCTTCCAGCACTTCCAGGTCCACTTGATGACAATTGGCCATTCGTAGCGTCTCCAACTGGCCCGCCCTCTCCCTGTCCCTCAGTAGCGGGAGCAACCCTCTCAGTGTGAACGTCGGGAAGACGTTAAGTCCCAAGAAAGTCAGAGCGGTGCAATGCTCCGCCACCGGGGCCAGGCCCTCATCCGTCAGCTGCCTGAATCCACTGGCCAGGTCCAAGTGGCTGAGGCGCCTGCCTGCCGCCTCCAGGAGTTGGCGTAGTAGGCCATCCGTCAGGCCGCCGAACCCGCTCAGGTCCAGGCGGGTCAGGAGCCGAAGACCACCCAATGCCGCAACCGTTTCCGCCTCCGAGGCCGCCGTGAGGACCCCGCAGAGGCTCAGCCGGGTCAGGCTGGGGGGAAGTGCCGCGAACACGCCGGGCCACAGGGCGTTGTCGAACCGGCTGCAGTAGGACACGTCCAGAGTGTGGAGGTGGCGGACGGCTCGGAGGAAGGCGGCCAGACCACCGCTGGTGAATTTCATGCATTCCGTCAACTTGGCGCTCTGGAGCTCCGATGCGTGCTCTGCCAGCGCGAACAGGGAATCGTTTCCTGGAACGGCAAAAAACAAAATTTTTTAAACTTAAGTTAAAACTAAATAACTTTTCTACCAGTTTTAAATTAAAGGTGCGGAGCATAGGTGAGCAGGGGGTTATACCCCCCAAAAATCCCAATTACTGCCGACACCCCCACCCATAGGTGGGCAGCCTCCCGGATTTTGGGGGGTATACCCGACCCCGGAAATTTGGGGAGGAGGGTGTCCCAAAATTTTTTTTGGTATACCTTAAATACCCCATTTTTAGCGTTTTTAGTACTGGGACCCCCCAAATTTTAGGGGGGTGTCCGGGGGACTCCCAAATTTTGGGTTAGAAATTTTGGAATTTGGAATTTTTGAATTTAGGACTCTCAAATTTTGGAAGAAAAGGTTAACCCCTCAATTTTGGAAAAATTAAGAAAAAAATGTCTTTAAAATGACTTCTAACTGCCACCAAACTTAAGTTTTGAGTTTAAAAAGCTCAAAAATGTAATAAAAAGGGCTTTTTGACCTAAAATAAGCGTACCTGTTTTTTCTTTAAAATCGATAAACGATATGGGTAAAATCAAAATGCACTCCAGAAAAAAAAAACGACATGGGTAGGTATTTTGCGTTTCTCGGATTTTAATCTCCTCCCCTAATTTGGAGTTAACCCCCCACTCCGGACCAACTTGCCCACGTATGGGGTATACCCCCGAAAATTCAAGAGGCGGCCCACCTATGGTACCGAATCGAGTCAAACTTTTTGTCTTCGATTTTGAATATTTTTTGTGAAAACCTTAGCCCTGACCCCAATAGCCCACAAAAATTTTATCAAAATATCAACAGTGGTTCAGGAGATATGACCCTCCGAAAATGGCGTTTTTTGACAATTCTGTACTTGAAAGATTGCTCAATGCAGGGTTTCCAGCGATCAAGGCGGAATGCTCTCCCTGACTTTCCTGACCAATTTTTGAAAATTATAGTTATTCTCCCTGACTTTTTCCAGAACCTTCCCTGACTTTTTGAAATTTTTTAACATAACTAAACTGCAAATTGTTCTGCTACAGTAAATCCTGAGTTAAAATACTACAATTTTTAACGCTTTACATTAAAATGACCAAAAAAGGGAGTTACTGCAGGCTTCATTTTAATTAATTTATGGCTTTAGAATCCATTAAGATTTCTATTAAATCTTTATAACGCAAGATTCAAAAAGTTAAAACGGAACCTATACAAAATTTCAAGCTTTGCCTGTCAAGGAAGGGAGGGGCGGACTACGCTACTCCAGTTCCAAGCATGAAAACAGAAGTTTAAAACAGCCATTAGCAAACCTATTGTATGCCACTAAATTTATACTTTTAAAATGTATATAGTTCTGCAAATGTTTATAGTTGGTAGGGTATCCCCCCGCGAAAATCCGGGAGGCTGCCCACCTATGGCTGGGTTAGAAATTTGTACCAACATTTACTGAATAATGCAATTAGAACATTTATTTAGACATTAAGCAAAATATCACCAATTTAAGCCTGGTGTCAAATCCGATTTTTTTTACTTTTTTTTTCAAAATCCAAACTTATATTTTGCCGAATAATAAAATATAAAATAATTTTTCAAGCCACTACAAAAATATTACCAATATTTGTACATTCCGAAAGGTTTATTTTTTGTAGAGTATGTCCTAAGGATTTCGCGATTGAGCATACGGATGGATCGGTGAGGCTTCTGATTCCTTTTAAATTCAATTTTTCAATCTTCCGATTTTGTTCGCAAACAGTAGCCACATATTTCTCGTTAATTGCCGAGCAGCCTAAATAAATTGGTTTATTTTAATTTGAACATAATTTTTGTTATTCTTTCAAATTAAATTCGTCCTTTTTCTCGAACTCTCGAATATGTACACTTTTGTTCTTCCATTGTATTTGGCTTAATTGCTAATTACGAAAAAAAAAAGTTTAACCTTTTAAGCTGAGAGTCTTTAAAGTGGCCGGACACTTGATGGAAAGAAGGCAAGACCCACTGTCTATTTGTAGGAAATGAAGTTTTACGCTTTCTAAACTGGTTTGGTTGATAAAAAGTTCGGATAGTCCTTGGTCGTTAATTTTCCCACACCTTCGCAGTTGAATAGTTTTCAGTTCACAACGTATTAAGCCGATGTGCCAAAGGAAATCATCCCTGGATAAAAATAAATAATAATATCGTATTATAAATAAGTAAAATTGAAAATAGTGTTTTTAGAACGCAAATTAAAAAACAACAACAAATCATTGTCATCATAGGTGAGAAGGGGGGGCAGGGGGGGGTCCACCCCCCCTAGCCTCCAAATTTTGCCTCCCCCCCTAGACGAAAATCTAGGGCCCCCCCCCCTCCCCCCAATTTTCCGAATTTTATACCCCTGACCCCCCTCTAGATTTTAAAATCTAACCCCCCCCCCCACCTGACCCTAGATTTTTGTCTAGGAGCAATACGTAACTGAACGAAGGACCAGTTTTATTCTTTACTTAATGACTTTAGCTCACTTATGCACGGTAAGGAAATGCCTGTTTAACTCCGTTTTAGTTGCGGTAAGTTGGGCCTCCCCTGTTCTCGAAAATGAGAAAAATACTCTATTCACCATTTTTGACCTAATTTTCCCAAAATTTTTCTAGGTTTTAACCTATTACAAAATTTAAGCTATTTTAGACCCCATTTTTACTTTAAATTTCGCTTTATTCATTTCTTTTTCCTTTTTTTCCTCCTTTTTTAATTAATGTTTAAAAAAACCCTTCAGCAATACGTAACTGAACGAAGTAGAATACCA